>JAGKQL010000007.1:32410843-32559233 GCA_018398635.1 Cyprinodon brontotheroides
GATCATTTATTGAACAGGATGGAATAATTTCATATTTTTAAAGTAATTTCAGAAGTTTGAATTCTGAATATGACCGGACCTTTCCTTTAAATCTCCTCCCATTGGCTGTTCCCTTAGATATCCAGCTAAGTTCTCATAACACTAAAGCCTGTCAGCAAAGATGCAGAGGACCCGATGATGTGAGGACAGTCATTCTCATTAGGGAGCATGTGAGATATTTGAAGCCATCAGATGATGAACAAAACAGTAATGCTCCCAAGTTCATAAAAGGAATTACTGATAGAGAGAAAAAGATAAACATTTGTCAAGTTAAAAGTTATTTAAACTATTTGAAAATTGAGATTTGATAGACAGGAAAAAAAGGAGGAGTCATATTTCTCATCTATTCTACAGAACCGATCCATCAAAAGCATCTTCTAGAACTTTGAATTAAACATTGAGATCAAATGGGACAGTGCTTCTGCCTAAAGGAAAATTAAATATCTAATTCAATCTGTATCAGGAATGAATTTTCAGAGTTGTTACAAATGGGGTCAAAATAAGTTATGTATGCTTTAGAAATCAATTGAAGATGTTAAAATATTATCAGCCACAGAGGTGAACGTGAAGAATTTATGAGTCTCTTCATTCGATACTGGATCAGGTGCAAACGTTATTTCCTTTCAAGTTTATTTCCTTCATTCCAATGGTGCAGAGAAGCTTTGTTAAATAAAATATCAAATAAAAGGAGGGCATCTTTACTAGAAGTGATACTACAGGTTAATAATACACAGAAAATAAATAGACTGAGCTCAAAAGAAGAGAACATGAGAGGAGACCCCAGTTTGTGAAAGATGTAAAATGGAAATGGTCAAAGATTCAAATAATACAAAACCCTAAAGCAGGTAAACTAATGTTTTACATTTTCAGTGTTTAGTTTACGGCGACCTGAAATCCCAGGTTTCCAGGTACAGTCTCTGTTTTGGAGCACCTCTCCATTTTAGTCCGTGAGGCAGCGAGCCCCTGCCTTCTTATAAGTTTAGGCTTAAAACTTTCCTTTTTGGTAACGCTTAACTCGGTTCTTTGAAAATGGGTGAGGGTCATAAGCGAAAAAGTGTCTATGAAGTATATGAGAGGAAAAGAAAGGCCTCAGAAGAGGCAGACACTGTATATCCCCTTGCTTTTTCAGATGAGCATACCCATAGTCACTATGCATGCTCAAGACATCAGATTTGTGTTTTTCCCTTTAGTCATGTACAAAACAATCCAAACAATTTAGGGTCAGATTGCCATACGCTTAAAAAAACACACACCAAAAACTAAGTAATTAAATAATTTTTTGTACATTACTAAAAGTTGAGGTGGTTTAAAAGATTATTTTCGCATACTCCACCAATTTAGTTTTATTTATATAGCGCCAAATTCCGCCAACATCAGCCATCTCAAGGCCCTTTACAGTTCAACCAGATCATCCAGTCACATTGATTCAAAGTTTATCTAAGGAAAACCAGTTGATTTCACCGACTCATTGACTCAAAATACAATCCCTCACACTCAAGCATGCTTGTAGCTTACAGTGGAGAGAAAAAACTCCCCTTTTAACAGGAAGAAAACCTCCAGCAGCAGCCACAGGCTCAGTGTGAGCGGGTGGCCATCCGCTGAGGCCGACTGGGGTCTAAGGAGACAGAAGCAGAGATACAAAAAAGCAGCTGTAAACTCCGGCCCCGGCCAGGAAAACACACAGCCAGGCAGACGAAGCCCCAAGGCAGCTCCTGCTATCAGAGGATGAAGAGAGCACATCCAGTTAGTCACAGTCAGAGAAACAGGACTACACTGGAAAACTGGCCGATCTCCAACATCTATAAACAAAGGTGTTGATGGCAGCAGCACAGCTGATATTTCTCTCCAGGATGGAGTCAAGCAGCCAAACAGGAACAGACCAGATGAAGTTACTAGCAGAGAAAGCAGAGAGAGGCTAAGAACTAACAGATTCTGTGGGAGAATATAGATAGAAGAAAGCAGAATGATGAAATAGGGGTCCTTTTCTCCTCCAGCAGTCTAAGCCTATAGCAGCATAATCTATAGAGATAGCTCAGGGATAACCTTAGCCACTCTATTAGCCTTATCAAAAAGGAAAGTTTTAAGCCTACCCTTAAAAGTACAGTTTTCTTTTTTAACTTTTCTTTTTTTCAACTAGGATTTAAATATTTACAATTTTTTACCCCTTTCTGACTCCATACTTTTGAGACAGCATGAAAAGTCAGCTGAGTACAAAACATAGAGAGGAAAACAACAAGAAAAGGGACAAGAAGAGAGGGAACCTAGAACAAAGAATGGATGTCTATTCTATTAATATTTCTCTATCTGGATAATGGGTCTGTTTTATGTGTTGTCTTCTGAATTCAGAGGGCCCCCTACCGGTCTTTGCCTAGGGCCCCAAATTTTCTAAATCCGCCCCAGATGATGTACCCGCACCTCAGCGGGTTAGCTCCTACCCCGGCCCCGCCCCTCCAGCGGTTGCCCCGCCCATCACCGACGCTGTCTTGACGTCGCTCATCTTCTTCCCTTTCTGAGCACACATTACTAAACTTTCATTGTTTTGCTTCCAACATGGCTTACACTACAGCAGGCGGGACGAAGAAGAAGGTCTGCTACTACTATGACGGTATGTGTGCAGGTTTTGCTCTTCCAGCTTGCAGGCTAGCGTTAGCCTCGAAGCTAACTGCCGCTGCAGATCGGAGCGATGCTAACTAGCAGCTAGCATTTTAGCCTGATTAACGACGTATCAATGGCGCCCACCCACCCAGCCTGCTACATTTCAACCAACTTAAAGCATATTATACAAATATAGACACTAAAATATCTCTATAATATCCGGGTGAAACGCCGTTTTTCCAAATGTATATATATAGTTGCATTTAAGCGTATTTTTTAAACATCTTTAAGACAAAAGTGGAGAAATTAACCCCGACATGATGCTGGTTTTTGTATCAAGTGGCCAATATTTACATCAGGGTTCCCTTCAGTCCAGGGGAGGATCTAGGATCCTAGGAGACCAGGAGCCCTGAGGGTGAAGATGAGAGGGTAGACTTTCTGCTAAATCCTGTTCTAATGTAAAATATGACAGATTGCTGGATTATGGACATTTCTATTATACTAAACAATTTCACACATAACAATTCCCCTCCATAACATGGGAAGAAATTGATTCACCAGCAAGTCTTTAACTGTGTTTATTCATCAACAACAAACTTTGGATTTGGTGACATTTGATCATTATTTGCCAGAGTTATGAGAGGGAAGCAAATATTTTAGCAACCTGATATAATCAGTTCAACAACTCCTGTGAATTTTGAAACTATCATTATTTTTCTATATCCTGTGTGATTTTATACTTTTGAAATCCAAAATACTTAAAATAAAACTGACTGTTGGTTTGATGATCTTTATGAAATGTATTTTCAATTCTAATTTCAAAATGTCTGCAGTAGCTCCATTGCTCCAGACATTTTGAAATGAAAAAAAATCTTTGTGGTTGGAAAGCGAAACATCTTCATACTTTCAAAACAAAGTCTAGTGGTTTTGGTTTGAGTTTTTTTTGTTGTTGAATATTTATAAATTGTTGGATAAATATTTGAACAGAAAATGCATTTCATAAAGATCATCAAAGGGAGAACGGATTATAGCAGGTGGATAAAGTATATGATTCCCCTCTCATAACTCTAGCAAATAATCATCAAATGTCACCAAATCCAGAGGGTTTGTTGTTGATGAAGAGATGAATAAACACAGATAAAGACTTGCAGGTGAATTAATTTCTTCCCGTGTTGTATGGCGAAGCAGGAATGGATTATTTCACGCAGCTGAAATGTCCATCCTCTCCTCCTCCCATATGCTTTGGGCAATAAAGACCAACTGTTTCCAAATTCTCAAAAATTGTTATGCATGATAGTATACTAAAAAGGCCTTAATTAAGGTAATCTGTCATATTTTACATTAGAGCGAGATTTACCAGAAAGTCTTACACACTGTCATCTTTTCAGGAACTGCATACGAATATTTGTTTCCTGCTATCAGCCAGTTTCCATCCTCTTATATCAGCAATGAAAAGATAGATAAATACACTAACTTCTGAGGTTGGAAAACTTGTTTGGTGACTGACTGACTTATTTCTGTCAGGCTGATGTGACAGAAGTCGGAAAAGACAGATAAATTCTCTTGGTGTTTCCAAAGGGGAACACCACTTTTTTTTTTTGCATTGGGCCCTTGATTTTTTATATTTATTACATCATCTTCTACCTCACTTCCCCATATTAGTTTTGTGTGTCGGCATTTGGAACGTTCTGAAGATATTCCGTTGGGTTATATCCAGTAGCTTCCTATGGTAGAATGATTGAAAACACTAAATGCTAAACTGTTCATCATTCCATTCTTTATGAATGCGCCAGCATTCCAGAACATGTATGGGAGAATCACTGTCCCCAGTTTTTTTCCCAGAGTTATATTTTTAATATTTTTTCAAAAGGCTCACTTGTCAACCAGTATGGCGTCATCAGTAGCGCCCGGACTGGAGTTGTGACAGGCAGCCGGGCCTGGCGGCCCTACGCTCCTACTCGCTTCTATTCATTCCTAGCTAATACAAATACGTTCAAGTTCCATTTGGAAAGAGATCATCTGTGGTAGCAGCACTAGACATCTTCGAGGCATGAAAGGGAAAACTAGCAGCAGTTCAGCGGACAGGAAGAATGAATGGTAGCCCGGCATCATGCGGATGGCGTCATACACACTCCGTTTTGTTTTTAAAAACATATAAATATACAAAGTATAACCGCCTCCAGTCCGCATCTAAAGACAACAGACCCGCACCGTGCCCCATAGATACACCGCTTCATCATTCTTCCACTTTGTCACTTGGACATGGTATACTTTTACTAGATTCTGCTTATGCAGAAATGAGTCTTATATTTTTCAATTTTTTTAGAGGATTCAACCTATTTTACAGGATGCACAGCTTTGAGTGGTAACTAGGTGACTATCAGAGAGTAAAGCGAAACTTACTGACTTATTTTTCTAGTCTGACAACCAGTTGCCTGGAATGCTGGTTGAACAGAGCATTGCTTTGGACAGAAACGCTGCACAGGTTTCACAAGCAACCTCATCCCCAACCCCCGATCTCTCTGGGCAATTGAAGTAGTTCTAATCCGCACTAAATATTGTATTGCTCGATAGCGCTCCCTTGCCATATCCGACTCGCAAGCAACCGTGAACATCGATATCAGGAGACTTCCAGAGAGATAGTGAGATTTGCAGAGAAAGGAGGTGTCTATGGGGTTTGAACTTCTCTGTACGTCCATTTCACCCACTGAACTATCGTTTCTCATCTATAACAACGTAAACATTTCACTGTTCTGGTAGGAATGGTGTTATTTACCCAGAAGTTTATGTAGTCGGTCACACACTCAGTCATTGCATTGATGTCCTCTCCATGTAGCTGACAGTGGATCCCAGTCTGTAACCTCTAAAAACTTTGCAGGGATTCTTCAGCTTCCTGTGACCATCTCCTCACAGCTCTTTTTAATGCAGCTTGTCTCTTTCTGAAGTGGCGTATAATCTGAGCAGGAAAAATTAAGATTGTGATCTGATTTCCCAAGTGGAGGTCTAACTTTAGAGATGGAAGAGTCCTATAAATGGTCATAAAACAGATGTAAAATGTTCTGTTTTGAGAGTGAGTCATGATTAAAATTTTAGTCTACTACTACTACTACTATATATATACATTTTGAATGGCTACTACTACACATATATACATAGATATCAAGATATATATGTGTAGTAGGGATGGGACGATTTATGAAAAACCGTCAGAACCGTTCAGGTCGACTGTCTCGGTTCGTAAAGCTTCGTTCGGTTCATTCGCTGCTCCTTTTTTCTCATAGAGGAAGCGATTACACTCCAGAGCAGAAGGTGGCGGTACTGCGACCAAAGCGCTTGCTCACCAGTAGTGTAAACGAAGAAGAAGAAGCTGGCTGGCGTAGCCGATTGTAGCAGGGGAAAAAATCAGTTGTTGTGGAGAATTGCGGCGTGGGTATATGGCGAAAGTGGGAAGAACAGGAGTTTGAAGAACGCAGCAGCAGCACTTTATAGGTCTGCTGTAAGGGGACCACTTTGCATTTAAGAGTGACCCTACGATGGACAGCCGGAAGAAAGCTGTGGATAAAAGGGTGCAACAGTGTGCAAGCATTGTGCAACACTTTTGTTTATGCTAACAGCAACATGACCAACTTTATGTCAGGCTAACCCAGAAATCCCTCATACTCTGTCAGCGCTCCAGCCCGCTGCGGCTCCAGACCCGGCTGCTCAAAAGCAAAGCCTACAGCCTCCCACTGCATTTGTCCTGTCGGCTCCCCTCTATGAGGTTCCTTGGGAGATGGTAGAGAGCATGTAACCTGACGGCAACAGCCAGATGCATGTCCGCTCTGGCTGTTGTCAGGTTAGAGAGCATGCCAGAGGAGCCAGAATTCAAAGTAGCAAAACATACAGGAATAGATGATCCAGGGTTTCCGTGGATCATTAAAAAAAATAATTACGTGTCATTATTTTGGGGGATTTTTTTAAATTAATTCCCATAGCAAATTTTATGGGATTTCGTTGTAACAATCAACATGTATCGAGCTCGGCGAACGGTTTCCGAAAACGGTGAATCAAAACTCAACGGGCGGATTTTGTGAACTTAAGTTTCACCCCATTATATATATATATTTGATTGGCTACTACCTACACATATATACATAGATGCTCCGGGATATATGTATTTTATGTAGCTATTAGTAGTAGTATACCACGTCCAAAATGTATATATATATATATATATATATATATATATATATATATATATATATATATAGTATATATATATATACTACTATATATATATATATTCACTGCATATAAAAAAATGATGTTAACAAATGTTGATTTACTAAAATTATCTTTTACAAAATTCTGTTTTATTTTTAAAGAATAGCTCGGTAGAGCTGTTTACCTGTTCAATTAAGCTCAGTTCCTGTTCATCCATGCATCTGTCTGCATTTAAACAGTTTCCTCAGTAAATCACCACTACTGCTTATTTTGAAACTCCTCCCCTTCATGGCATCGACTGGACAGAGATGATGATTGGGTTTAATTCTGAGCTGATCCTTATGGTTTCTGCAGGTGACATTGGGAACTATTACTACGGTCAAGGCCATCCCATGAAGCCGCATCGCATCCGGATGACTCACAACCTGCTCCTGAACTACGGACTGTACAGAAAAATGGAGGTTTACGTACGTTTGCAGCAGCTCCAATCAGCACTTCAAGCCTTTTCTTCTCAATTAAAACAAGCTGATGAATCTCTGAGAGATGAAGCGACACTATAGACGTAGCTGTAATGGTGACGTAGTGTTAAGGTTTTGTTTGTCTCCGTTTGCCCCTCAGCGGCCACACAAAGCCACCGCAGACGAGATGACAAAGTACCACAGCGACGACTACATCAAGTTCCTCCGATCCATACGGCCAGACAACATGTCCGAGTTCAGCAAGCAGATGCAGCGCTGTGAGTTTTCATCATGATGTTTGGAGAGCAGCTGGACGTTCTGGAAAAGTCACTGTGGTTTTTCTGTTGCTTCCTGCCAGTCAATGTGGGGGAGGACTGCCCCGTGTTCGATGGCCTGTTTGAGTTCTGCCAGCTGTCTGCGGGGGGGTCTGCAGGTGAGTCTGGGCTACTTTTTTAGAAGTAAGGTTCAATGGCAGGAATAGAGCCAATCAGGAGGCTGTGTGGAGATGGCAATCAACAGTCAGAGCTAAACTATCAACGGGAATTCTCAGTCTCTGAAGGATCGGAGCCAAAATGGAGCCATAAAATTTGTTCAGTAAAATTATCTTAGAACTGTAAGGAAGAAATGTTTAGACTGAAAAATATTTTCAAAACCAATCGCATAAAAACAGAATATCGACTTTGCTTAGAAGACTTTCATAGTCCCGACAGTTCCTGAATGCCACACCTGGAAAATATTTAACCATCCGCCTGAAGGTGTCAGTCATCATTTACACCCTGGTCATCTAAGGCCCGCCCCCACGATGAGAGGACGCCACTTTGAAACTAAGAAAATCGACTTCATCCTGAAAAGTTATTTCATTTCTTTTCACTTCAAATTTTCTTAAAGGTGCTGAAGGAGATCTTGGGGAAAAAACGGTTACAGCAAGCTATATTTTTAAACATACACAACTATGGCTTTCCCTTCAGACCACCTCTCAAAACCACACCTTCAAAACACATTAACGCGCATGCTGTCTGCAACGCGTCTAGAGCAGCGCAGATGATGCGGAGCTCTATAATCACTCCTCTGAAACAGTTTAATAACGCGTAATTGACCTAAAATGCTAAAATCTGCCGGCAAAACATGTTCACTTTTATTATCCTGGTGCCTGCAGTTTGGATTACGTACATGAAAAGCGCCTTCCAGCCGCCGCGGCAAACGCGAAGAGATGACCAGGCCATAGGCTGCTGTTGAATGGGATTCCCAATGACAGCGCACCGCCGGTGTGCAGTGGTCTGACAGAAAATAATGCACTGGCGTGTTCTCAGGTGGACTTTCTCACTTCAAAAAATTCAAGCTGCATTTTACCCACTCATGACAGGAGATATAGCTGCCATTGTTACAGGCAAAGAAAGGATAAGGTTAGCTCCGCCCGGCGGGCATGAGATCCACTTTTTCACCGCGCAGCCAGAGCAGCAAAAAGATGCTTCAGTCGTAGCGTCAAGAACTTAACTTGTACAAGCATCAAAAATGAAGCAGCACGCACCTTTTTGCTGCTCTTGCTGCTTTAGGGGTGAAGCGTAGCATAGCGGTGGCTAGCTTCCAGCCAAGGCATCCTGCCGCGAGCATTGGGGGTCGGTCGTTCATGTGTCAGGGGTACACTTGCGGGGGAGGGACAAACAGCTGACCATGATCGGCGTGTCAGGAACCAATCGAGTGTACAAGCGGACCGTCTTTTGTGATTCGGTTGGGGTTATTGATTGATTTCTCACTGTAGGGAGGACCATTTATTTTACTTTCACTTCCAGACTGGCTTCTATTTCACTGCTTGCAAAGTGGTTGTGGGGAGATTTTTAAGCCACATGCTAAAAAATGCCTTGGAAAAGATCTCCTACTGCACCTTTAAATGTCGCGTTCCTCTTTCAGTTTTTCTTTTTCCTTTCCTTTTTGGTTTCGGTTTAGTTTGTTGTTAGTTTTGTATGCTTTTTTACTTTAATTTTTTTAGTGAATATGGTTGAACCCCCCTGTACGGTCTACTCCAGGGTGCTGGAGAGGAGGATCTGGTCGATGGTCGGACCTCGGATCCAGGAGGAGCAAAGCAGTTTTCATCCCGGTCATGGCACACTGGACCAACTCTGTACCCTTCATCAGGTGCTCGAGGGTTCGTGGGTAATCACCCAATCAGTCCATTTGCGTTTTGTGGATCTGGGGAAGGCGTACGACCATTTCCCTCGTGGTGCTCTGTGCTTTGGCAGTATGGGGTCCGGTGCCCTCTACAGGCTGTCTGCTCTCTGTATGACTGGAGCAGGAGCCTGGTTTGCATTGCCGGCAGTAAGTCAGACCTGTTCCCGGTGCATGTTGGTCTCTGCCAGGGCTGCCCTTTGACAACGCCTCTGTTCATTACATTTATGGACAGAATTTCTAGGCACAGCCAGGGACCGGAGGGTGTCCAGTGTGGGGAACCTCAGGATAGCATGATGATGATTTTGTCCTGTTGGCCTCATCAAACCAGGACCTTTGCACTGGGGTGGATGAGGATCAGCACCTCCAAATCCATGGTTCTCCACCATAGAAAGGGGGACTCCCCTCTTTAGGTTGGTGGAGAGTCCTTGTCTTAAGTTGAGGAGTTCAAGTATCTCAAGGTCTTGTTCACGAGTGAGGGACGGATGAAGATCGATAGACGAATCATTGTGGCGTAGGCAGTGATGCGGTCGCGGTATCAGACTCTCCTGGTGAAAAGGGAGCCGAGTCGGGGGGCAAAGCTCTCAATTTACCGATCGGTCTGCGTTCCCACACACACCTATGGTCATGAAATCTGGGTAATGACCGAAAGGACGAGATTACGAGTTTCCCTCGCAGAGTGGCTGGGCGCACCCTTCCAGATCAGGTGAGGAGCTCAGTCACCCGGGAGGAGCTCAGAGTAGAGGCGTTGCTCCTCCACATTGAAAGGAGCCAGCTGAGGTGGCTCAGCTCCTGGTAAGCGCCTCCCTCAGGAGGTGTTCCAGGCATGTGCTATTGGGAGGAGGCCTCGTGGAAGGCCCAGGACACGCCTCAGGGTCCCCCCAGAGCAGCTGGAGTGGGCGTGTTGATCGGGAAATCTGGGCGTCGCTGCCTAGACTCCAGCCTCCAGCGACCCGACCCTGGATAAATAGGAAGAAGATGGAACAAACTCTGTGGTCTGAATTTCCCTTCAAATGGACACTCCTCCTGATAGAGTCTTTGCAGGGACAGAAACATCCTTCGATCTTTTTAAACGGTATCTGCATGACACATTGCTTCCTGTGACATTAACCCACTTCTGTTTGGCTCAGCTGGATCGGTGAAGTTGAACCGACAGCAGACGGACATCGCTGTGAACTGGGCTGGAGGTCTCCACCACGCTAAGAAGTCTGAAGCCTCAGGCTTCTGCTACGTCAACGACATCGTCTTGGCTATTTTGGAGCTGCTCAAGTAAGTTCAGCAGCAAGCATTTCTATGAAGTAAAGACACCCGCCTTATTTAGGGATTTTTTTTTTTTGTTAGGCCCGAGCAGCCACAGCGCTACAAAGGCTTCCTATTATATCTGTGCCGTTTATTATTTTTCTTCTTACAAAAGAACCGGCTTTTTGGAGGCTTTGACATGTTCAAAAACTCTCCAAACTTGCCAGTAAATTGTCACCCTGTGAAAATGTACGGAATTTATTGGAATTCAAAATGGGCGTGGTCAAATGGCCTCACAGCGCCCCCTAACGTGAGATGGGGAAACCGAAAGTCACTTTTTTCACTTGGGAGGGGCCCTTTCTGTCATTTTTAATCTCATCACCTTGAAACTAGGTCAGAAAGCAGAAAATGTGTTTGTCTAACTTTATTTAAAGCACAGAAAGTTTTAGTTTAAAACTGTTGCCATGGAAATCTGGCAAATTGAGGCATTTTGCCTTGAAAATAAGATTTGCTCTCATTTCCTCATTAATATTCAGATCTGCATCAAAATGGCAAGAGATTATCCTAGTCCAACCCCAAACAGGAATCCAGAGCAATATTTTGTGGGTGGGGTCTAATTTCACAACGGCGCCCTCAAGAATTAAAATAATTCAAACCATCAGTCCCAAGCCATTGGGGAAAACGCCACAGGAAGTTGGCCATTTTGAATGACATTTTACCCTGTTGCAAAAGGATTGACCTGTTTTCAAAAAATTTTAACAAATCAGCCTTTCACCCAATTCTCACTTTTTTGAATATTGATGAAGATAATAACTTGAAAAACATTTTCAATTAATAACTTCTTTTTTTTTTTTGAATAATTCACTTTGTGCCAGGTAATATCTTATAACTATAGTTTAAACCTTCCTGACTAAAGTTTTGGATGTCCTCTGTTCATCTAGTGTATGGAGTCTGAAACTTATTGGCTTGCAGGGAAGAAGCAAGAAAGCCTAGGTGCATTGGAGCCAATTCAAAATGTTTAACATTAATTAAACAATAAAATAAGAGTGACTAGTACTGGAATATAAACTATAAGGGGTAAAGACATCATAAAAGGAGGCAGTAAAGCAAATAGAACTGTTAGACCACAAACTTACACTAATGGTACTTCAGTTTAGGTTGAACTTAAATTTAACTTTGTTATGACTTAGCAGAAACAAGAATAAAATCTAAGATGTAGATGCAACTGTACCCTGAATGACTGAAGTACAAAGCTATAAGCATATATATATATATAGATATATAACTTTTCCCTTTTTGACAATGAGAAACGCTTTGAATTTCAATTTTCTGTTTTGCATTTTATAACAAAAATCTAATCGCCATTTGTTTTTTTTTGTTTTTTTTATTCCCGTTTCTGAAAGTAAAATCAAATGACCAAAAGATACACGGACTGAAACGTCTTCGAACTTGGACAAAAAGTCCTGTTTATTGTTTTTAATTTTCTCTTTTTTGGAATAGTAGAATTCTGGGGGTCTTAGTGTTAAATTTTTAACACTTGGATCGGATGACACTAGATTTTCTTTACTCGGTGGTTTTCATTTTCCAAGTTCCGAACTTATTCCAGGCCTGTTTGTGGTGCGCCTTTCCCCAGGTACCACCAGAGGGTGCTCTACATTGATATAGACATCCACCACGGAGATGGAGTAGAGGAGGCCTTCTACACCACAGACAGAGTCATGACCGTGTCCTTCCATAAATACGGAGAATACTTCCCTGGAACAGGAGACCTCAGGGTGAGCGCCAGATCACCGGAGTGAAAGCAGAAAACACAGCTGCGAGTTTGTTGATGAAGTCACTGCTCTGTGTGGGAATCGGAGGCTGATCGGGATGTTGGTTTGTGTTCTGCTGTAGGACATCGGAGCTGGAAAAGGCAAATATTACGCTGTCAACTTCCCACTGCGGGACGGCATCGATGACGAGTCCTACGAACAAATCTTCAAACCTGTAAGTAAAAAAAAAAACTGGACTTTTTTGACAAGTCAGTCAGACCTTTTCCTCCTAAATGTTTCTCAATCTGTCAGAATCAAAGAAAAGTAAAACTCTTAAGGACGCAGTGTATCTATGGATGGTTAGAAAGACCGCAGACTGAACCATTAATCACTGCAGGTGGTTAGGGCTGAAACAAGTATTCTGATTCATCAATTATTGAAGTTATTGTCATCTAATTTACTACTCGATTAATCATTAAGTGGAGAATAGAAAAATCTAAAATGCATCTTTAGCTGACAGAGCGACCCACTTAGAGCATAAATTATATCATATTTGAAAGATATATATATATAAATAAACATTTTGCATTTATATGTATAGAGGACGATCTTTTATTTCCTGGTGGATCATCTAAATAAGTGGTCCTCCTAACTGTCAATCATTATGTTTAGTTTCATAAAAACCCTTCTTTAAAGAACTTTTTGTGTTCTGATTATTAATCAATTAATTAAAAGAATAATTGACAGATTAATCGATTTGCTAAATAATCGTTATTTGCAGCCCTACAGGTGGTATACAACACCTGGACCTGTTTTTCATCCAACAATCAGTGCTGGAAAAGACTCAATGCTGTTAGCTTTTAAACGGTGGTTCTGGTTCTGGTCGCCCTGAATGTTTAAGTTTGGTTTTATGAAGTGCATCAGATCAAACAAGCCTCTATCTACGGTACTAATGGGCTCTATGAACAACTCTACTACTACCTGAATTTAAGGAGGGCTCTTTTGTTTCCTGTATTTTTCTTCAGGATGAACTGATTAATACAGGTGTGTCTGACCTCGGTAAGCATGGCCAGACACACCTGGATTAATGAGATAATCCAGTAATGAAAGGCAGGAAACAAAAGAGCTGCCTTAAGTTCAGGTAGTAGTGGAGCTGTGCATAGAGCCCACTGCCATCATGTTGCTTTCTGTCATGTTAGAAATGTTTATGGTAATGTCCTCCACTTTCATCACATCCTCGCTTTCCCAGTAAAGCAGAGAAGTTCTGCTGCTCCTCCATGCAGCACAGATTAATGGGAGCTACTCTGAGGACTGAAGGAGTTTATGCAGAGTTTATATTTAGAAGTAATTAAGTTTATTTCTATACCGTCAATTCACAACACACTTGATCTTAAGGCTCTTTACAGTTCAAACACGTCATCTAGTTAGATTAATTCAAAGTTTTTCTATCTAAGGAAAACCAGGTTGATTGCACATCGACTCATTGACTGAAAGGCAATCCTTCAGACTAAGCGCATGCTTGTAGCGACAGTGGGAGGAAAAACTCCTTTTAACAGGAAGAAGTGTATTGATGGCAGCAGCACAGTGATATTTCTCTCCAGGATGGAGTCACACCGCCAAAAACAGGAACGGACCAGATGTGAAGCTACTATGAGAAAAAAAGCAGAAGAGAGCAGGCACGTTAGAGAGGTGAACTAATAGATTCTGCAGAGTGGGAGAATAGGGAGAGATAGAATGAAGCAGAATGATGAAAAAAGGGGTCCCTATATGTCCTCCAGCAGTCTAAGCCTATAACAGCAGAACTATAGACCAGCATAACCAGAACAGAAAGTTAATTCTGCATCCTTGGATCCATTAAAGAGTGAAAATAATCTGGATCCATTCATTATTCTGCTCTAAAAGGCCTCTTCTCTGGTTTTACTTCTATTGCAAAGACCAGTGAGGCTACCATTATGAATGAACAGCAGCACCCTCTAGTGTTCATTCATTGTCAGTGGGTGTAATTTAAGTCATTAGATGGAACAAATCTAATAAACCATTAATCTTAAATTAATCATATTATTTTAACAACCTGTCAGTCTTCCTCCTGACTTTATGTTGTCATCAGTAAGATGAGGGAGGCACCTTTTTGATAGATATCGGCCACACTGTGGGATATTACGTACTGCCTTTTGTCCCCTCCGTAAAATACAAGAAATCAGCACACACGTTTATGCTGCTCCTGCTGCGTCCGGTCTGAACGTAACATAAGAGGCAATGCCATTTGGGGAGGTCCAACTTTGTTGCACAGGTGGCAAGATGTTAACTAGAGGAAGAAAAAGCGATATGAGGGATCGGTTAGACGGATAGAACTGGTCCTTCTGTTTGGCCCTTCATGATGGTCTTCAGGAGGCAGACCGTCGAACATGTGACGATCCTTGATGCCATGCGGCAGCAGCAGGAACCTCCTTAACGTAACATAACTGTGATCCTCCAGGTGATGGCTAAGGTGATGGAGATGTACCAGCCCAGCGCAGTGGTGCTCCAGTGTGGCGCAGACTCTCTCTCTGGAGACCGCCTCGGCTGCTTCAACCTCACCATCAGAGGTACAGGCGGATATCTATTCACCACGCAGTTCAGATCCGTGGAAAAGGTCTGATGTTTGTCCTTGTGTGTAACCAGGTCACGCTAAGTGTGTGGAGTACATAAGGTCGTTCAACCTGCCGCTGCTGATGCTGGGAGGGGGAGGTTACACCATCCGTAACGTGGCTCGCTGCTGGACCTATGAGACAGCTGTGGCTCTGGACACGGACATCCCTGATGGTTGGTTCTTCATCGCTCCTAAGAAAACGACCTGAAGTGGTTCTGTTTTCTCTGTCCGTCCTGCAGCTTTGCATGAGCTCTTCACTTCGTCCCTGTGAGGCCATCTTGGTGCTAAACTCTCTCTACTAATGCTACTTTCAGAGCGTAAGCTGGAAGCAGCAAAAAAGCTTCTGCTGCTTAATTTTTGATGTTTGTCCACAAAGGGGACCAATCAGAGGCCTCCTGTCTGCAGTCACCTACAATTTTGGAGAGGTGCAGCAGAGTGTCTGCGGCAGGAGGGCGGGGCTTATCTGCGTTAACTGACACACACAGACGACCTGGTTTCTGAGTATAAACCAGCCTTAACTCTTCCAATGCTGTTTCCTGTTGCAGAACTGCCATACAACGACTATTTTGAGTACTTTGGACCCGACTTCAAGCTGCACATCAGCCCCTCCAACATGACCAACCAGAACACGCAGGAGTACACGGACAAGATCAAGTATGTAGTGGATTGTTTGTGTTTTATTTAGATCCAGTGAACAGCTGCTACGATCAAACGATGCTAATGAACCAAGGACTCTGACCTTTCAGGCAGCGGCTCTTTGAGAACCTGCGGATGCTTCCTCACGCCCCGGGGGTCCAGATGCAGGCGATCCCAGAGGACGCCGTCCCAGACGACACCGTGGACGAGGACGCTGAAGACCCTGACAAACGAATCTCCAGTAAGGCTGCTCTCCTGACAGGCGGAGATAAACCTTCTAGAAGTGACTGCTGCTATTTGTACAAACCTAACAGCTTCAGTTCTTATGGTTAATGTTGGTTTCTGGAAGAAAAAAAATCGGGTTTACAAAATCCTCCTACTTTTGTGTCAAACTCTCTATGAACTCCATCTGCCTCCTCTGTCTCTGTGTGGCTGCAGTTCGTGCTGCTGATAAGAGGATAGCCTGTGAGGAAGAGTTTTCTGACTCTGAGGATGAGGGGCAGGGGGGGCGGAGGAACACAGCCAATCACAAGAAAGGAGCCAAAAGGCCAAAGGTGGACGAGGACAAGAAGGAGAGCGAGGAGAAGAAAGTCGGTGGGTAACGGTAGACATGGAGGTGATAAAGAAATGCAGCTGGATTGGGATTTAATCTGGGTCTTTGGTTTTCTCCATTTCAGACGTTAAAGAAGAGGACAAGACGAAAGAGAGCAGCTCAGAAAAGGCTGAAAGCAAAAGGTAGAACATTTTGGAAAGCCTGAGGAATTTTCTACGGAAGCCCAGAGCGGCCATATCCCTCTGATACTTTTTCACGGTGGTTTTCACAAGAAAACGAGTTCATTTTCTCATTATATAAAGATAAAAAAGGTGTTTTCTCGTGATAACGACATGATTGGTTTGTGTTAAAACTGATTACATCTTTCAATATCAAAACAGCGGGAGGATTTAGAAGTCATGGCAGCCTGTGTGTAATTCTGTAAATAATCCTGTTTAACTTTTAGGTAACGAGACGACGTTGGTTTGATGATTTGCTTCCACTTCTGATTCATAAGCAATTAGACCTGTGCCTCCGTTTTAGGTACCAGATCTGCTCCGCCCCTTCTTAGGACGTCAAAATACGGCAACTCCACTTTCGGACAAACTGCCTTGCACCCTTTTCTTGAGTTTCAACATATTATTCCCTATATTTGCTGATATTTTACACATTTCATTGGCGATCTAAAGTAGCCGAGAAGTAGAAAAAAGTCATTGTCAGTCTTAAAAGGAAAGTACTGCCTTCTAAGATGGACTGAGCTCTGCCATTTAAAAAGGTGACAAAGTCTCAGCTCTTTTTTATTACCGTATTTTCCACGATACATAAAGAGCACCGTACTAAAAGCGCACTCTCAGTTATGTGTGCCATTTCACTGTATTTAACACACACATAAAAGCACCGGACTACTTAGGAAGCGTTTTTTTTATATACAGGTACATGTCCTCTACTGGCATTTAAATTCTACCGTATTTGCTAGTAAGGCGCAAAACTGAGTATGATTGTCTTTTTTCATGTATTTTATTACAAAAGTATTAATCAAAGTCATCATCTACTGTTTAGCGATTAAACAACTTCTAGCATGTAAATCAGACGCCAGTTTCGCCTTATACACGGCTGCCTCCAGAGTCACTTTAGTGAGCGCAGCTACACTCAGAAATAATGCGGCTTTTTGGCGAAAACGCTTGAAGCAGAGCCAGCGAACCTGCGTTAGTTTACCACCTCAACCTTGCCCAGCTGTTAATATGTAACTCCCGGCGTGCCTTCTCCTCGTGAAAAGTGTGAGAAAACGTCTGGTGATCGGCTCCCACACGCCCGCTTTCCGTAACTTTGTGCTTTCGCTGTTCAACAAAAACGACAATGGGTGGCGAACGGGGCAAACAGGTCCCAACAGGTGCAGCGGCTTATACGAGGTTTGTACTTGCGGTTATTGTTAGCCAGCGTGATGCGGCGCAGCAAAGGGTCCTGCAGCGGCGTTTTGAGCAAAGCGAGGGTGCAGCACGTCGGGAAGCGTTTAAGCATCTACCAGCAGCGCTGCTGCTGCTGGAGATGGAAAAGTGAAGTTTTGCTGCTGGGAATGGCCGCATCAACCAATCAGAAGGGCGATGACGCAGGGGGAGCGGCTGACATGCGAGAACGAGGAGCACAGCGCTCTGATGACGCCTATGATATTAGCGCTTGATAGAAAAGGCTGGATGGAAGTGAGGAGGGAATTGATGAAAGCGTGGCTAGAGAGCAGGGTGTCCATGTGTAGGAGACGCAGGTGGTTTTTCCGCTTTTGCATCACCATGCCGCTGTAGCGGCTCGGCGATTGCCCACATCTCACGGCAGATGCGGCGAAAAAGGTGTAACGAATCAAATGAAGCAGCTGTGCTAGCTAGCCGTTATCCGGGGGTCTGACAAAGACTTTAACCGCTTCACGACGCTCCGGTGTGAAGCTGACGTTCACGAACCAAAGGCTGGCGTGGGGCGATGGATGACAGCGGACCACGGATTCCGGCGGAGACCAGAAGTTCAGGATAGGTGGAAACAGCGCCGGAAGGCAATTACGCTCCACCGTTCGCGGATAGGATTGTAGATGCTTGGACTAACGTAATGCCGCTGCTGACTCTGTTGTTTCGAAACTTCCGCAAAACCAGCGCCATGTTTTCTGAGCGGCAGCTGCTGAGAAAGTGACTCTGAGCGGTGAGGTGGGAAACTGGCATGTCTCTTTCCCTGCGCAGCTGTTTTAATTCAGAAACAGGGATGATGATTTTGATGGGTTTGATTAATACTTTTGTAAATAAATACATGAATAAAAGCTTTTAATCATACTCCAGTTTTTGCTCCCATACATTAGGGGAGGCATGCCGGGCGCGTAATGTGATGTTATGGATCGTTGTCACAGGCAACCACTGTTTTACATAGCGGCACCCGTTTAGAAGCTAATCATTAACAGCATAACTTTACTCTTTGGCATGAAGCAGGAAGCAGATCACTGGTTTACCTACAGCGGCCCTCATGCGGATGTTTTCCTGAACAGCCGGATTCGCGCCTCTAATGGGTATAAATTAAATTATAATCATTAAGCGGCCAGTGAAAAGAAAAAGTAAACTAAAAACAGATTATGGCTATTTTGTTGCGGGCATGGGGATGGACACTGGGGAAACCAGGGCTGTTGGTCCAGCCTCAAATTCATTACCTCATGCAAGGGTTAATCATCTCCCGTTATCTCAAAGCCGATGGTAACTGTTTTCCCTTAATAACGTTGAATAATTTGTATACTTCGTTATCTCGAGAAAATAATTAATAGTTTAACCGGAAAAATAACAAGATAGTTATGTAGGCGCATATCTTGAGAAGGCAAAGAGAAACAACAAAAGGAATTTGAAGAGTATGACGGCTCTACTCCAGCTTCCGTAGTTTACCACCCGCACGTTTGACTGAGCTGCATTAAATGTTTTTAAATTGAATTATGCCTTTGATTGCTCCGCAGCACCGTGAAGACCGAGCAGACCAGCAGCGCCTGAAGTGTCGTGTGTGTGACCCCCCACTGGCGCTCTCTGTTCTCAATGATCTTATTTATTGTGAATCTCCTGTTTTTGTAAATCTCCCTCCAGCCTTCATGCTTGATCTTCAATCCTCCCAGATTCTGCTTTGATGGAAATCTGACGTCGCTTCTTTTAGGATGCTTTGGGTCCACCAGTACAGCAACTTCTCCAGCTTTTGATGAAGACTTTCATATTTTGAACTTGTCAATAAAACTTTTTATACTGTCTGAGTGATGTGGGTGTTTTCTGTTGTGTAATGAAAATATTAAGCCACAAGGGGGCGTGCTGCTCTAAGAGAAGGCAGCACCCGAACCTGAAGACTAGTAATGAAAATGTGGTTCTTTCAGGTGAATCAGTTCATCAAAGCGGATCCTTCACCAAATCTTTTTCATTTATGTAGAGATATTTTCTGTCTCCTTGCTAAATGCCCAATAATCCTGGTTTCTGGTGTTTGTTGGTTACCAACTATGCTTTAGCAATGTAAACAAAATTGTAGCCCCTACATTAGCACAGTGGGTAGTTAATGTGTTTTTATCGCTTAAATATAACTTAAAAACATTTTCTTCATCTCCACCGTAAATTAACCACTGGAAAGTTTATTTTAAAACTTGGCATTAGCTCCACAACAGTATTTCTTTTCAATGAACTTTATTGAAAAAGGTACAAATGGGTAAAATCAGTATATTTCTATACTACCAATTCACAACACATATCATCTTATGGTATTTTTCCAGTTCATCCAGATCATCCAGTCAGATTGATTCAAAGTTTTTCTATCAAAAGGAAAACCAGCTGATTGCACATTGACTCAGGCAATCCCTCACACTAAGCATGCTTGTAGCGACGACAGTGGGAGAGGGAAAAACTGCCTTTTAACAGGGAAGAAACCTCCAGCAGAACCCAAGCTCTCAGTCGCGAGCGGCCGTACTGAGGAGCCCACTGGGATTCAAGGACACAGTAGCACAGCCAGGCAGATGAGCTCCAGGCAGAATTCCCATGTCCGGGAGAGGGGATGAAGGGATCACATCCAGTTAGTCACGGTCAGAGAAACAAGTTACACTGGAAAACAGTCAGAGCCACAACATCTATAAACAAATGTCTTCATGGCAGCAGCACAGCTGATATTTCTCTCAGGATGGGTCACAGCCAAACAGGAACAGACCAGATGAAGCTACTATGAGAAAAGCAGAGAGCTAAGAACTAACAGATTCTGCAGAGTGGGAGAATAGAGATAGAATGAAGCAGAATGATTAAATGGGGTCCCTATGTCCTCCAGCAGTCTGGGCCTATAGCAGCAGAACTATAGAGATAGCTCAGGATAACCTGAGCCACTCTAACTAGAAGCTTTATCAAAAAGGAAAGCTTTAAGTTTCCTAGCCTTAAAAGTAGACAGGGTGTCTGCCTCACGGACTAAATAAAGGGGAAAACAGACAAGATATATATATATATGCCGCCATATATTGTGTGTGTGTGTTACTCACTAGAGACTAAAGTCTAAGAAATCTTGTTGGATGTTAGAGTGCTTTTTTTAAATGTTAAGTATAAATTGGAGCTAGGAAAATCATGTACCCTTTAAACTCATTGAAGATGTTTTGGAAAGCCCTCCGACGCTAAGCCTTAATGACGTCATATGTCAACAATAACTGCTTTAAGATCTAAAACAACATAGAAATAAACAATGTTTGTACATTGACATGTTATATATATACATAACTTGATAAACTATCGGAACTTTCTCGGTTTCCGCGTTATAAGCTTTGAAATAAAGCTTTCTTTGACGTCTTTGTATCATTTATCGACCAGTGGCGGAGAGAAGGGCGGAGCTGTTAGAGACCCTGACCACCAGGGGGGGCTGTTACCGCGCTGTCTAAAAACCATGGTTCTGATATCTAGGAAAGTGGATGTGAATCTGAGAATTTAAATAACAGAAAATATTCCTTGGAACTTCTTTCATCTTTACACATCAGATCAGGAGCAATGATGAATACATGTGGTCTCAAACCCCGAAGGACGTCATGAGAACTTGTGACCCTACTGAAGTTCCCAGTTCAGCTGCTGGTATGAACACTGGGAAAACGATCTAGAAAATAGAATAAATTTCTTAAATTAAGTGTATTTACCCTTAATTTGAGTAGGTAAATGAGGTGATTTACCAATGAACTGGGTGTTATTACTCTTGAAGTAAGACAATTAGATAAAATGCACTTGAAGTAAGAAAATTCAATTATTTTTTCTTAATTTAAATGTAAATCATCTTGTTCCATTGGCAAAGTGTTATACCTCCTCAATCCAAGAACAAATGCATTTATTTTAAGAAAAAATTCCTTGTCTAGATTTGGATTTTGCTCCAGTGTTGACAGGAATGATACTGCAGCTGGATCTGAGCTGGAAACCACAACAAAAGGCCAAGCATGGTGTTCTGTCAGACCAGCATACATATAGTGAATACGCATGTAGACGACAGATTTGTGTTCATCCCTTTAGTTTTGTATGAAAAATACACTTTAAACTTTCTCAACGGGCGTGTATCCCTTTGGTCATGTACAAAAAGAAAAATTTGAGGTGAAATTACCATAAGCTTAAAAAAAAACACCAAAAAGTAAGTAATTCAATTGGTGTTTTGTACAAGACTAAAATGAAAGTTTATTTTTCTTACAAAACTAAAGGGATAAACGGGTTTTTACTGTGGGTATGCTGGTCTGACCGGGTATGCTTATCTCACCGAACAATTGCCCCCCTTGTTAGACACATATGATCACCTCTATCCATTTCATTTCTTTAATCTTAATCATCTTTTGTTCACCTTACCCACAGAGGGCCTTCATCACATTCCCCTATAGATGCCTGACTTCACTCTGTTCTGGATATAAATATATCAAAATATATAAAATCACACAGATCTTCTTTTATATTTTAATAGATTCTATGAAAGTTGATGACCTGATGTGACCTAGATCAGCATTGTGCTGAGGGTCACGTATCCTCATGTTTTCCTCTGAATCTAGGAGAACCCCCACCCCCGCCCCCCCATCCTTTCACTTCTGGCTTCTGATTCACAGACTGGCTGGTAAAGAATAAACTAAACTCTTTGTCTAAAGCTTTAAGAGTAAAGGAGAACAGATCCTGGAGCTGACTTCCCCATTTATGGAGTTCATTTAGTTACATCCTTCTGGCAAACAAAGAGCTACTTACTCAGGAAATGAAAACTTAAAAACTTCTTAGAGTAATTTCTTTGTTTTCTATGGAGAGTGGTCTTAGTCCACTTTTTTTCCCCTTTGCCTTTTTGAGATAATTATCTCGTTATCACAAGAAAACAGTTATTGATTTCTTGAGATAATGAGATTATTAACTTTTATGAGTAATGAATGAGGCTGACCACCAGCCCTGGATTCCCAGTCCATCCATGCCTGTGGGGCCTGTAGTTCTGCAGTCGTGGTACCACGTGTGCGCAAATAATCCGTTTTTTAGTTTCCTTTTTCTTTTCACTCATTGTCAGGTTGTGGTGGATGATTGGATGCATGGAATGCAGTAGAAACAAGTCTGTTTTTAATCTGGACTCATTTTGGGGGTTAATGCATCTTATAGCTGTTATAGCCGTAACACCGGGGCTGTTCAGAAAACAGCAGGATGCATTAGTCTAATTGTTTATGATACAGAATCGGAAGCAAATCATGAAACCAACAATGTCGTCTCCTTACCTAGAATTTAAAAACAGGATTATTTACAGAATTACACATAGGCTGCCATGACTTATTCTTAGAAAAATCGTCTCCAACTGTTGTGGTATTGAAGGATCTAATCAGTTTTAACACACACCAATTATTCCATTATGATGAGAAAACGGCTTTTGTTATCTTTAGATAATGAGAAAATTAACTCGTTTTCTTGAGAAAACCACCGTGAAAAAAGTATCTGAGGGACACGACCGCTCTGGGCTTCTGTAGTTTTCTCAGAGTTTATTTCTTGATAATATATATATATTTTTTTACTTCCTTTTCTTTTTTCCACGTTTATTCTCATTAAAATTTTTCAAGTTTCAGTTTTTAGATTGAGTTAATTAATGAAATGAATCCTTTTACAAATTTTTCCTGACAGATCAGGTTCTCTTCCCTTCTGGGGGCGGGCTTTCCTCTGCAGGGAGGAGCAAAGATGCTTTTCTGCATGGAGGTTAGTGACATTTTTATTAGCTCAAGATTAAGCATTTGTATTGGGAGTGAAGTGTAGAGAATATTAATAAATAAATCTAACAAAACAGCAAAGTTTCTCTCAAAACTTTTTTTTTGTTTTTATCTGGGTATCATTCTTTTTTTCAAATTTTTATTAACAAAGCTTGGAACAAAGTTCACTCCGTACCCATGCGGGATCTAAATTAAAAAGAGTCACCGCTGATGGTGTAGGACATGTAGCGATAAACACAAGGTCATTTTAACCAGGGGCCCTATTGCTCCAAAAGTCAGCATCCTGCATACACTGGAAAAACAATCTACAAATATGTAAAAATGTCTTAAATTAAGTGTATTTACTCTTAAATTGAGTAGGTAAATGTGATAGTTTGCCAATGGGATGAGTATTTTTACTCTTAAAATAAGATAATTAGATTATACGCGCCTGAAATATGACAATGCAATTGTTTTTTTTCTAATTTCAAATGTAAATTGTCTTGTTCTATTGGCAAAATGTTTCTTTTACCTCCTCAATCCAAGAACAAATATACTTACTTTAAGAAAATATTACTTATTTAGATATTTTTTCCAGTGTAACGAACAGAAACCGTTGCTTTTCTTGTCAGAGTCTACACTGGAAAAAAAAAATCTAGATAAGTTATTCTTTTTTTAATAAGTGTATTTCTTCTTGAATTGAGATGGTAAAAGAGACATTTTGCCAATGAAACAAGACAATTCACATTTTAAATAAAATCTCATTTACATACTGAAATTAAGGGTAAATACACTTAATTTAAGACACACTTATTTCTGGATTATTTTCCCAGTGTATTTCTATGTTTCTAATCTCTGTTATTTACTTTGTTCATTAGGGCTGATCGTAACCTGGACAAAATAAAAAAAGGTTAATATAAAATAAAACCAATTGCTCCATAAACTGAAACAAATCAGACGCATGTGGTCTGCACTGTGTTCAGCTTAGCTCAGTGGGTACGCTGCTTAAACAGGTTCTCATCTATGGTGTATCCCTGATAATGTACAGACGCACATCTTTACACTTCCTCCCTTAGTTTCTTTTTACTCCCAAAAAATGTCTTCCTTTGTTTAGTTTTGGGCTTTTCCACCATACTGACACCCTCCGGTCCAAAACACTCCACCTGATGCTGCCACCACCGCTCGTCACCATGGGGACGGTGTAGTCAGGCTTCAGTTTCTGGTTGTTAAATCTGAGCAGAGATGTTCAGCGGTGCCCCTAAAAATCTATTTTTGTTCTTATACCTTAACCTGAACCCGATAATTTGGTTTAAAAGGAAAAGTCAGTCATATTTAGAATAAAAATGTACCCAAAGTACTTTAAATATGACATTATTCCATCCTGTTCAATAAATGATCAGTGTTTTTAATTCAAGGAAGTAATTTTCATGTGCTTTACTGGAGGCATCCACATGTTTGTCCAAGAACACTACTGCCACCTACTGGTTTCAGTGACGTCCGCGGTCGCGGTATGTTGACTGTTGATCAGTCCAGTGCTGTATCACAATTGTTTGTCTAGCAGCGCTATTATCCAAGTCATCTTAAGAAACATTCTTCTTCAAATGTTGGCTACATAATGCGGGGTTTTCTCTGGCCAGAAGTTGATGAAATCCTCCCTCTTCAAAGTTGGCAATCCAACGACCAACCACGTCCGTGGAGGATCAGGAGTCAGAAAGGTGGGAATAACTCAAGCACTTTTACCCGATGTATTCCCAGCATCCAGCTGCCATGCCGCACGTGGGCATTGTCAGTTTCACTATAGCAATAAAAATGTACCCAAAGTACTTTCAATTAAAACACTGATCATTTATTGAACAGGATGGAATAACTTCATATTTATGAGTAAATTTTTCATGTGAATGGTGTTTTACTGGAGGCATCCATGTTTGTCAAAGAACAATTACTGCCACCTACTGGTTTGTGCACGCCACGGGCGGTATCGTAGCTGTTTATCAAGTCCCAGTGCTGTGTATCTGGTGTTTGTCACAACGCGCTATTATCCAAGTCATCTTGAAAAACATTCTTCTTCCAAATGTTGTCTGCATATTATTTAGGTGTTTTTTTCTGGCCAGAAGTTCGATGGCAAATCCTCCTTCTTCAAGTTGGCGATCCAACTACCAACCCGGATCTGCGTGGAGGATCAGGAATCAGAAAAGGTGGAATAAGTCTTATTTTTCACTTTACCCAATGGTCTATATCCAGCTGCCATTCACGTGAAGGTATTGTCAGTTTCACTATAGTTCCACGTGAATTTCAATGGTGAAGTCCCCTTCTGGAAATCTCTGCCAATTGTTGTTGATTGCAGATGTGTTCAGTAGTTCCCATCGATTTAGCTTGGAAAGCGGGAATGGCGCTAGGCTTATCAGGCTCAGCATATTTGCTGGAAGATGGCAGGAGGGAGAGGCTACAAAAATTGGGAAAAATGGCCGCTCCCAGACTCGGTGATCATGACGAAAATTATTGTTTTTATTTATTTTTTTGTGATTAACACTTTTCCTTTAACGCCTCATGAGGATTTCAAGCATGTTTGATTTTGTCCAGATCTTACGTGTGGTCTTTACTTGAATGAGAACAGTGAGACAATTTACACAATGGAACAACTCAATTTATACTTAAAATAAGAAAACACAATTGCACATTATCTATTTATCTTATTTTAAGAGTAAAAATTTTAATTTAATTGGCAAACTATCTAATTTACCTGCTCAAGTTAAGAGTAAATACAATGAATCCAAGAAACTTAGACCTATTTTTTTAAATTGTTGTTTGTCCCAGTGTGTTTCTAAAATGTATTTCTGCACTGCAAAAAATGTAAATCTAAGACTTAAGTCATTTTTTCTTAAAATAAGTGCATTTCAATAAAACAGTTCAGAAATGATTAAAGAGAGACATTTATTTGCCAATGGAACAAGACAATTTACATTTAAAATAAGAAAAAACAATTTTATAACATTGTCTTATTTCTAGTGCATATTATCTAATTATCTTATTCTAACGAGGTGAATATATATTCATTCCATTCGCAAACTATTTCATTTACCTACTCAAATTAAGGGGTAAATACACTTAATTTAAGACATTTTTACTTATTTTCTAGATCATTTTTCCAGTGTAGCTTGTGTATTTTTGGGCATGTGAAAAACTCCAATAAAATGGTTTAAAAGTTTGCGATGAGCTGCTGGAGGACAAAAAGGCCAGATGAGCCGCCATGTTTGTTGACTGATCTAGAAGCATCAGCTTTAAACTCACATCTCTTTTCGAACGTCTGTGGTCCGACGTTCATCTTTAGCCCATTTCTTGTTTCCTCTTTTCTTTATGTGTGTGTGTGTGTGTGTGTGTGGGTGAAAAGTCAAATGTTTGTTTCCCTTTAAAAGCCGCAGAGCAGCAAAAAAAAAAAAGCTGCAAGTTTCAATAAGCAGAGATCCAGCTGACATTTTTCTTCACATTTATTTATTTCTTTTGCTTTTAGTGTGCTCACAGAAAATCAGAACACCTTAAGCAGGAGGGTTTAATAGCTTTGAAGGCAAAGTTACATTCCACCTCTAGGTCAAATCCAAGCTCCTCCGCGTATTTACAAAAAAAAAAACAAGAGAAGAAGTGTCCGCTTCCTTCATGGCCTCTCTGTGGATTCCAACCAGAGAATCCTAGCAGGTCTGCTGGAGGAGATGGATAACCACAGTATAGAAACGGTCACCACTCATCACAGCTTGTTCAGTTCAAATTGCTTGTTTGTGTCTGTCTGTATTTTACAAAAAACAAGGTGAAAAAAAAAAAAAAGAGAGAGCTGCAAACCTTTATGTGCTTCTTGAGATCAAGATTTTCTTTTGTACAATAATCACAGTTAAAAACACCCCGCCTATACATACTTACATGTTTTTTTTTGTCTTTTTTTAATTACCGAGGAAGAAGAAGAAAGGCCTATAGAGCTGGTATCCCTACTGAATCACTGACTGGTACGGCTATGAGGAGGAGTTTACATGATGTCCTATAAAGTTAGAAACTGGAAAAAAAAGAAGAAAGTCTTAGTGTTGGAAGTTTTTAAATGTTGGTCTCAGTTTGGATAAAATCAGTGGCACATTTCCCAGCCCCTCCCCCTTCATTTGGGTCAGTCCGTTACTATTTTTGTTTACATTTCGTATAAAAATAAGAAGAAACAAACCAAACAAAAAGGTAATACTGATGTAGAAATCTATGGCGGACGTGGATCGGAAGCCGCCCGCCATGCAGGTGGCGGGTTTTGTAAAAAGGGGGGGGGAAACTGAAGGTGAATTCTCAGGAAAGCTTTAAAATCTCCCTGGTTGCAGGTGAGTTCTCCAAAGCCAGCTTTGTGGCGTCGCTCCAACGCACCAGCAGGGAGGGTTCTTTGATTATCTCTGTTTTGGGTTTTTTCTCTCTCTCGGGGGGTTTTACTCGGACCTCCGGGGCAGCGGAGCCGGGGGCTCTGCGGATGCCGCCTCCTGCGTCGCCTCCTCCGCTTTAGGCGCCTCCTCCGGGGCCTCGGCCGGCGTCTCCTCTGCTTTCGGTTCCTCCGGGGCCGCGGCCTCCTCGGCGGGTTTCTCTACCTCCGTCGCCTCCTCCTCTGGCTTCTTCTCTACGTCCTCCTTGGGCTGCTCCGCCGCAGGGGTGGCCTCCCCCTCCGTGGGCTTGGCCTCCTCGGTGGCAGCCTCCGGCTCCTCCTTGGGCTCAGCCTTGGCCTCCTCAGCAGGTGCTGCCGACTCCGCAGCGGCCTCCTGATTCTCGGCCCCGTCGCCCGTCTCCTTCTTGGTCTTCTTGAAGGAGAAGCCGCTGAGTTTAAACGACTTCTTGAAGGAGAACTTCTTCTTCTTCTTCTTTGGGGTCTCGTTGCTGGTAGAAGGCGTCGCTCCATCCTCTGCCTTGGCTTCTCCCTCAGCGGGGGCCGGAGACGCTGCCTCTACTTTCTCCTCCTGCTCAGCTGGGGCGGCCTCGGCTTTCTCCCCCTCCTCCTTGGGGGTCTCGGCGCTGCCGTTGGCCTGCACCTCCTCCTTGCCGTTCTCGGCTGCAGCAGGGGAGGCATCTCCGTTTGCCTTGACGTGCCCATTTTCCTGCCAAAGGAGAGACAAAGAAGGGGTCAGAGGGACAAAGACCTTCCCTGGACGGTGCCAGCAGTGGACACCAGGGGCAGCAGACACCAGCAGATCAGCAGCAACAAAAGCAACAGTCTCACAACCAGTCAGCAAAACCAGACTTCTGTTTAAAAAAGCATATGGAAAGAGCAGAGGGACATATTTCCTCCATCCTGCCTCAGATTGAGTTCAGTCTGGTTGGAGCAGATGCTGATTACTCTATGAAGCTATGATGGGGTTTGGAACCCCCCCTCTCCTGGCTGCCATCTCCACTTTCTAAGCGAGCATCCGCAACAAAAGGCGTGGTGCTCCGAGAGCGCAGCGCTTTGTCTGCGGAACCGACATCCTCATCACGAACCGAGCAGCTTCTGATCAGAGCAGCTTCCATTCAAACGCATCTTAACCACAGCATCAAACTGTTGCACCGAAGGAAAAAGGCTTTCCACCTTTACGCACGCGCTGCGCCCGGAGCGCGCGCCAGATGTCTGAGGGAAGCTCGTTTACCTGGCCGTTGGTCTTGGTGGGGGACGCCGCAGCCTCTCCGGGCTTCTCAGCCGCAGTCTCAGCGTTTCCAGACGTCTTAGACAGTTGCGCTCCCATGTTTCCAACAGAGGAACCCAAACCGCTCCAAGAGAAGAAAAAAGAAAGAAAATCCCAAACAAAGACCCACAGGCTCCTTTGTTCCAGTCCTCTCAGTCCCCCCCTCCTCTCTTTATGTCCTTCTCTTCCTTTGCAGGGAAATGAAAGTTGAGAGCAGAGATGAGCAGAGTCCAGTGAGAACAGGAAGGTTTTTCAAAGGAAAGTGGCGGAGTGAGGAGAAGCGATAAAATCCCAGCTCGGTGGCCGTCTCTCTGCAGACGGGCTGCAAAATGGAGAAACGTCCCAGCGTCCAACTGCAGAGATGAATGGGCGCCCCGAGCGATGACGGCACCCTGACCCGGCTCAGCCAATCACAGCCTTCAAGTCAATGATGGGCGGAGCCTGGGAGAAAGACGCGAACAATGGGGCTCATCATTGTAGACAGAGGGAGTTTCTGCTGTAATGGTTTCTGTCTGAGAGCAAATAAAAAAGTTTTAATATTGAAATTATGATGAAGTAAGGAAGGGGATAAGGGCCACTGAAAAACTGATAAAAAGTGAACTGATTTTTAAATATTTTTTCAGTTTAATATGGGAACAAAGTCAGAATTCTGGATTTAATCTCAGATTTCTGAATTTAATCTCAAAATTCTGACTTTTTTTCCCTCAGAATTCTGAATTTAATCTCAGAATTAGATTTAGACAGAGACGTAGACAGATTTAATTTGTCATTTTGTTTACACAAGTGTAAAACAAAAAGAAATTTCGTTTGGAACAGCTCTCTGCACAATTTCATTTAATTTAAAAGTGCAGCCTTGAAAAATAGTAAAAATAAATAAATAAAATAAAAGAAATAAAAATAAGTAAATAAATATTCTGACTTTTTTCTCAGAATTCTGAATTTAATCTCAGAATTCTGACGTTAATCTCAGAATTCTGACTTTAATCTCAGAATTCTGAATTTTGTCTCAGAATTCTGACTTTAATCTCAAATTCTGAATTTAATCTCAGAATTCTGACTTTTAATCTCAGGAATTCTGAATTTAATCTCAAATTCTGGCTTTAATCTCAGAAATTCTGAATTTATCTCAAATTCTGTGACTTTAATCTCAGATTTTTGAATTTAATCTCAAAATTCTGACTGTAATCTTAGATTTCTGACGTTAATCTCAGAATTCTGAATTTAATCTCAGCTTTCTGACTTTAATCTCAAAATTCTGACTTTTTCCCTCAGAATTCTGAATTTAAACTCAGAATTCTGAATTTAATCTCATTATTCTGACTTTTTCAGATTTTTGAATTTTAATCTCAATTCTGACTTTAATCTCAGAATTCTGAATTTAATCTCAGAATTCTGACTTTAATCTCAATTCTGGGTATCTCCATTCTGAATTTAATCTTAGATTTCTGACGTTAATCTCAGAATTCTGACTGTAATCTCAGATTTCTGACGTTAATCTCAGAATTCTGACTTTAATCTCAGATCTATGACTTTTTTCTCAAAATTCTGAATTTAATCTCAGAATTCTGAATTTAATCTCAGAATTCTGAATTTAATCTCAAATTCTGAATTTAATCTCAAATTCTGAATTTAATCTCAGAATTCTGACTGTAATCTTAGATTTCTGACGTTAATCTCAGAATTCTGACTTTAATCTCAGATTTCTGACTTTTTTTCTCTGAATTCTGAATTTAATCTCGGGACTTTTTTCTCATCTCAGAATTGTGGATCTTAATGTCGATGGGCACCATGAAGGTAGAGATGTGGGAGCACTCAGCTTCACTGACAAAGATGTGAGTTATTTGAGAGGGCCAGTGACACACTGGTGGAAAATGACAGAATTAAATGACTTTTTATGTGCCCGAGGGCTCCCTGGTGATGCTATTTCATTAATGGAAGAGCAGAAGGTGATTAAAACCAGAGAGTTAGTTTAGTCTCTAAAACAGACAGGGCTACAGCTTGATGCTAAAAAGTTTGTATCTGTCAGAATTCAATCAGAATTCTGAGATTAAAGTCAGAATTCTGACTTTTTTCTCATAATATACTGAAATAAAATTTTAAAACCTGTTAACTTTTTTATTTTTTCAGTGGCTCTAATCCTCACCTCTGTAAAGAAGAGACACTAAAATCCAATTAAATATCTGATTTCCTGACATAAAAGAAACTGAGGATGAGTTTGAACTAGAGTGCCGTCCCTCTTATGCTCATAAACTATCATTCAAAATATCAAAGTCTTAAAAATGTTTACTAGAAACTAATCATTACGACTTTAAACTGTCCTTTATTTTCTTCAAACACAGATATGAGAGGACTAAAAGTTGGCTACAGGTTATCAGCAACAGGTAGGGTTTCCGTCCCAAACCCTCCTGGATGTAGAAAATGAAAGGATGGATAAAAATAATAAATATCTTTACGGATTTTTGTTTGGAAGTTCAAACTTAATCTTAAACAAATCTAGAGCAGGTTCCCAAAGTGGGGGTCGGGACCCCCCTGAGGGCCCCCAAACACCAAGAAAAGGCATAAGGCTGCTATTTTAAATCATTATAATGTGATTCATGTCGTTTATAAGGAACTGAACTGTATAAATTATCTAATACGGGACTGAAATACCAATTAATGGAAATATACACAAATAAATCATTTTATTTTCTATTAAATGAATAAAAAGAAAATAATTTAGTAATTACCTGTCATTCTTTAAAGATACTAAATGTATATGGATAAATAAATGGGGCTATAGTGAGGTAATTAGATGTATTTTTAGAGGATTGTCAGTTTGTTGTGTTGTTATTTTTTCTGAAATGTTGAATTGTAGAGCAGGGGTTCCCAAAGTGGGGGTCGGGACCCCCCAGAGGGTCCCCAAACACCAAGAAAGGGCATAACACTCCAAAAACTATCTAGAAATAAGTAAACATTTCATAAATTCAGTGTATTTAGCCTTAATTTGAGAAGGTAAATACAATTATTTGCCAAAGAATGAGTATTTTTACTCTTCAAATAAGATAATTAGATGATATGAACCTGAAATAGGAGACTGCAGTTGATTTTTCTTATTTTAAATTTGAATTGTCTTGTTCTGTTGGCAAAGTGTCTCACTGACCTCCTCCACTCAAGGAAAAGTTCACTTATTTTAATAAAAAATAACTTATTCAGATTTTAATTTTTGTTAATTTTTGCAGTGGAGGCAGTATGTTGTTTTTTTTTAATTACTGTAATGTGATTCCTGTTGTTTATGAGGAACCAAACTATCATTCATCTAATATTCAAATACCAATGAATGGAAAAGTACACAATCAAATCATTAAATATTCCATTTAAAATAAATGTATTTAGTAATTACAGATTTGTTTTCCTGGTTTGATCAGGAAGAAAGATTGATTTGGATGTTTTTATTGATGCAGGCGATCAGCAGTAGAAGAAGTGTCGACGTATTTAAGGTCATTCAGGTGGAGGCTGATGGCCGCCACAAATAAAGGTTCCTTAGTGGGAAATATCAGCGCTTTAGCATGAGGGCAGCTTGGTCAGCGTTCAGTGAGCTCTGGAGCAAAGAAAGTGGCTTTGTTTTCTAACCAACCCTGCTGTGGTTCCCTTAGAGAAGGAAATTACCAGAGAAGCAAAGTGAGGAAGTGAACCAAAAGAGAGACGGTGACGTCTCTGTTGTTGCACTGACGGGTATTTTTTGATCTGAAAACTTTTAAATCCTCTTATTCTCTGCCTCTATGCAACCGCAGAAACACGTCACTGTTCGTCCTCACAGAGCAAGAGTGTCCTGAGATCTCCCCAGACCAACGATGTTAGGTCAATTCAGTTTCAATGCAGTTTATTTCTATAGCGCCAATTTACAACACACGTCATCTCACGGCACTTTCCACTTCACCAGATCATCCAGTCAGATTGATTCAAAGTTCTCTATCCAGGGAAAACCAGTTGATTGCATTGACTCATGGACTCAAATACAATCCGTCACACTAAGCATGCTTGTAGCGACAGTGGAGAGGAAAATCTCCCTTTTAACAGGAAGAAACCTCCATTAGAACCAGGCTCAGTGTGAGCAGCCATCTGCTGAAGGCCGATTGGGGTTCAAGGAGACAAGAAGCAGAGATACAAAAGGCAGCTGTAAAAGTCTGGCCCGTCTTAGGAAACACACAGCCAGGCAGATGAGCTCCAAAGCCAGCTCCCATCAGAGGATGAAGAGAGCACATCCAGTTAGTCACAGTCAGAGAAACAGGACTACACTGGATATCTAACAGGCTGTCTCAAACAGTCCTGGCTGTTTGATAGATGAAACATGAAATTGGGACAGTTTTTAATCTGCACCGTAATCTTACAGATTATGCTCGACTTAAAACCTTTTTCCGGCCGATTCTCTAGTCGTGCAAGAATTTTTTCAATCTGGCGAAGTTTAAGCCTCATTGTGCGTCCTGTAGTATACAGGGGATAACGAGGGGCGCCCACCTCCCCATCAGGAATCGTAAGGTCGGGAGAAAATCAAACATGTTTGAAATTCAGTCGGCCGTCGAAAGGTGGTCGGCGACAAATCCTGCTGTTGAAGCATCCTTAAGCCGGGCGTACAAAGTACGATATGTTCAATCGAATCGTCGCACATAGCTACAGCTCAAACTGTACGACAACACCGCAGAGTTTAAAAGTTCACAGCTCACCATGTTTGTTCTCACACTGTGCGACCTGACGTTCTGATTCAATCTATCTACTCACATTGTATGTCTAAAAACCACGTCAGACTCAGCGGCAAAAGATGGCACTACTTGGACTTGTCAATCTGGAAGAAGAAGAACTCCGTGTTTGCTCATGCGCAGTGCTCGAGGTTATGGTGAATCGGCCCGTAGCTCTGCCTCAACAGAAGGATTTGTCCATAAACACTTTATGACGGCCGACTGAATCTCAGACATGTTTGATTTTCTCCCGACCTTACGATTCCAGATCAGGAGGTGGTGGTGAGAGGCTGATCGCCCCTCATTAGCCACTGTACATTACAAGACACACGAACAGCAGAGGCGGTTCTAGACAGGGGCCAACAGGGGCCTGTGCCCCTTTAGAACTAGTGCTGGCCCCTTTTATGCCCCCTGTACTGAAAACACACACAACTAAATTGATACAATTAGCAGGTGCAATTATTTTAAAAAAAAGACATTTTTTAGATCTTTTTGCAGTGTAACTAAATCAATTTCTAAGGATCATATACGATGAAAAAAGAAACTTTTACTGATTTGTGCCTTGGAACAATTTAATATTTCGCCTGTACAATTTACTTTAACAATTATTTAGAAATTGCGAGCAGCTTTAGCTTCCATGTACCAGGAAATGATCTCAGTTTTTATTAACTGGGCTTTATGGCTCATTTATAATAATAAACCCTCTCGATCCTAGTTTTTTTTGTGTGTGTTTCTGTGTGTAATGCGTTCTATACCCCCCACCAAAAAACACCGCACCATCATGGCCCCCTGGTATATTTAGTCTAGAACCACCGCTGACAAATCAGGCTGAAAGTCGGTCCGATTGAAAAAAGTCTTGCACAACTGGACAATCGACCCGAAAAGTGCAAAAAATCGCACAGTGTAACGCCCCGGCCAGCGTTTACCAGCCAATTTGCCAAAACCTCAATAAAAAGCACTGTGCATGTGCTAACAGGGGAGTTCTTCTTCTGTCAGATTAGGAGTCCGACCAGCACCATCTCTCGGCGCTGACCAACCTGTGGTGTTTAGACGTACAGTGGAAGCAGGTTGATCGAATCAGAGCATCAGGTCACACAGTGTGAGAACGTACATCATGAGCTGTGAACTTGTAAACCCTGCGGTTTCGTCGTACAGTTTGAGCTGTGCGACGATTGAAGATATTGCACAGTGAATGCCCGGCTTTACCAGCCTGGTTCCTGTTTAGTAAGGGGTCAGATTGTGGATTTCCAAAAGGCCAGTAGGTTCATCTGAGATACCCACATTCTATGCTGTTTGTTTAATTTGGTACCAGAGTGATCTGTTTGTTATGATTCAGCAGAAATGAAAACAGGACCAGGAAGGGTAGCCAGTAACATGCCAGCCTGGGCGTGTGCGACTCTAAAGGAGGAGAATGGAGTCCTCATGCAGTCTTGTTCCTGATACCATGAGACTCCCCACCACCACCACACCCCTGGATTTGCAATGCAAATCAGCTGTCCTCATCTACACTGCGTCCCCGCTGACTAAACCGGTTGTGAGCAGGCCGAGGTGGGCTTCCTGGAAAAGGCTCAGATTCCTGCTTTCAAATGTGATGGAGTGTGATGCAAAGCAGCCTGGGATGGAAAACCTCAGCATCCAATCAACTGTTTCTGCCCCAGTCTCACAGAAACCACCAGTTTCTATACCCACGGTATAACTTATGGTAACTGGAACTAAACCATAAAATCTAACACATCAGAAAGTCATATAACATTAAACATACTCGGTTATCACCCGGGAAAAAAAATCAAACTCTAGATAAGTCTTTTTTTTTTTAAATAAGTGCATTTGTTCTTGGATTGAGGAGGTAAAAGAGACATTTTGCCAGCGGAACAAGACAATTTACATTTAAAATAAGAAAACACAATTGCATTGTCTTATTTCAGAGTGCATATTATCTAATTATCTTATTTTAGGTAAAATACTCATTCTATTGGCAAACCATCTCTCATTTACTTACTCCAGATGGGGTGAATAAATTTAAGAAATGTTTTATTTATTTCTAGATCGTTTTTGCAGTGCTGTGATACATACACTTAATTTAAGAATTTTTACTTATTTCTAGATTGTTTTTCCAGTGTAGACTAAACCACAGGTGAGAAGCTCTGGACCTCGGTACTTTCTAACAGAGAGTCCCTGATTGTTATGCTCAAAAGCCTGTGCATGTTTATCATTTAATGAACCTTTCTGGTTTTATTCCCACTTTAATTCCTCTAACAAAGGGACACATTTCACCTGTCCCAGCTGCAAAAATGATCTAGAAATAAATCAAAATGTCTTCAATTAAGTGTATTTACCCTTAATTTGATTAGGTAAATAAATTGATCTGCCAATGGAATGAGTATTTTTACTCTTAAAATAAGGTAATTAGATAAAATGCACTTGAAATAAGACAAGGAAATAGTTTTTTTTCTTATTTTAAAGGTAAATTGTCTTGTTCCATTGGCAAAGTGTCTCTTTTACCTTCTCAGGTCAAGAAAAAAGTGCGCTTGTTTTAAGAAAAAAATACTAATCTAGATTAAGATTTTTTTCAGTGAGCACAAAGGAAAAATGATCTAGAAATAAGAAAATAATTTCTTAAATGAAGTAAATTTATCCTTAACTTGAGCAGGTAAATGAGTTTGCCAATGGAAAGAGATGTTTTCCTTATAAAATAAGATAATTAGATAAAATGCACTTGAAATAAGACAATGTAATTGTGTTTTCTTATTTTAAGTGTAAATTGTCTTGTTCCATTGGCGAAATGTGTCTTTTACCTACTAAATCCAAGAACAAATGCACTTATTTTAATAAAAAATGCCTTTTCTAAATTTTGATTTTTTTCCCCATTGAGCAAACAGACTTTAACACAGTTTACTGATCTTCTCTGATCCATCAGCTAAGTCAGTTAATGATTATAATCATGCAAACATCAGGATAAAAAAGCTCCACCTCTGGTTTTATCAGCCATATCGTCGGCATGATAAGTATGCATATTAAAAGAACAGCCTGCGAGCTAAAATGAGTGAATCTGGTCAATCAGGAAGTGACCCGTATGGTAACATTTTTTAGGTCTTTAAGTGTAATGCAGGGGACCTGAGATTGAATCCTGTTGAAGTTAAAAAATATGATCTAAATAAGTCATTTTTTCCTTTACCTTAAATGCACCAGGGAGCGTTAGCACAGATCCCTCCTCCCAGCAGCTGGAAGACTCCAGAACCACCACTGTTCCTAGCAACCTCAATAACTTGTTACATTCATGCTGATTTTGCACAGTTTCTGTCTTAGCTGGGGTTAAATAACCTGCTGCTGTCATTTTGCACATCTCTGATGTTGCTGCTATTTTCAAATATCCATTAATACTGTAAAAATGTCCATAGCTGCATATTGGTTATTAATTCTCCAGTTGCACAGTTTGATATTGTTTACAGTACAGGATTTTATTGTTTATCTTGTAACTCTTCACTATTATGTTATTCTTGTACAGTCCACATTTGTGTGACCATTTTTCTATAATATTGTTGCTGCTGTAAAACACCAAAATGTCTCTGTTGTGGGACAATAAAGGGGTTTTCTATTCTGTTCTATTCTATTCTTAAAATAAGCATATTTTTTCTCTTGAATTGAGAAGATTAGTTAGACACTTTGTCAACGTGACAAGACAATTTATATTTAAAATAAGAAAAAAAATTATTTATCTTATTGTCTTATTTCAGGTGCATATTATCTAAATATTCCTATTTTGGCGTCTCATTCACACGGTTAAATCCAACACGAACGCTAATATTTTCCAGAACGCTTGTCGTAAAGACCGAGACGTAAAATAAATGTGATCGCCCACACGAATGCATGAAAACGCTGTAAAATGTATGCCAGGCCTGTAGCAGCGCTGACAAAGCAAAAATAGGCGACGAATGTTGGGCATGCTAACATTTATACATTTATACCCCTGTGGTCCATTTTGGTGGTTCAGTCAAATTCAGGTGCTGAACTATGTGGTCGATATTGCTCTCTTCTTGTTCTTCCCGGAGATATTCCAGAAGAAGAAGATTCCACAACAAACAGCATTAGCTTCTGAAACATCGATTGTAAAACACAGCAGCCATTGTTGTTGATTGTGTCAACGTGTGCTTGCTAAGGCTGTTGAATGCTATTTTTATTTGCATGAGTTAGGTGATGGAAACGCCGGCAGCGCTTTCAAAATCTTCCCACTCTGAAGGCTGAATATAAAAAAGATCGTTTACAGACCCCCGAAACGCCGGCTTCGTGTGGATGAGAGGCTGGTTTGGTGAAAAATTTGTGCGTTTAGGCCAGGGTTCGGCTTCGTGTGGACGGGGCCTAAGAGGAAAAATACTCATTCCATTGCAAAGTCATCTTATGTACCTACTGAAATTAAGGGTAAATACGCTTAATTTAAGAAATGTTTACCTTTTTCTAGATCGTTTTTGCAATGTACACTGCAAAGACTGACCTATAAATAAGTACACATTTCTGAAAATTAGTGTCTTAGTTCTTGATTGTAAAAAAAGATAATCATGCACTTGGAATAAGATGTGCTTTTCTTACCTTATCCGATTTACAAAATGTCTTAGTTACCTGCTCAAATAAAGGGAAGATAGACCTATTTTGAGAGAGAAATTACATATTTTTATTTCATATTTTGCAAATAAGTGTAAAAGCTGCCAAGTCTGTGCTTGGCAAAGTTGGATGCAAATCGATTTTTCTTATAACAAGTGTATAAGTGTAAGTGTATAATTCCTTGATTTGAGCAGGAAAGACTTATTTCAAGTGCATTTAATTAATTCTCTTATTTTTAAGACAAAAATACAAATGTAATAAATATAGCATGCATGTTCAGGTGGTCACCTATATGAAACAGCATAAATAGTGCAATAGCATGTATGTTCACCTGAACATTGCACTATTTATTTTAGGTTCATAGGCCGAAATGTTTGCAAAGCCCTGAAATAAAACCAGTAAATAAAACAACATAAGGGAAGATTTCAAACTGAAGAAGGCTGTTGAATATTAAAGGGAGATCCTTCCAGAGTTTGGGCTCAATCACCTCTACCCTCATCCTTATATCCTCATTTTCAGGATAAACATGCTGATCTGATGATCTTAATGCCTGAGCAAAAAGATAAAGCTGAAGTAGGTCAGGGGGATGTAGGAATGCAAGTCCTTTAAGGCATTTAAAGGGTAACAGGAACATTTTTACTTAATTCTGGGACCCACAGGGAGCCACTGCAGAGAGGATAAAACAGCTGGAGCTGAAGATGTAAAGTGTATTTCATTAATCAAGACAGCTGTAATAAAGGCATAGACCGGTTCCTGTATGTCTGTTTAACAATGACTAAAGCTTAAATGGAGAAAACTACATTTTCTTTAAAATAAACCCCCACCCCCTTAGAGGGGAACAGAACACCTCGCCTGTTCAGCCAGGCTAACAATTCCCTCTAACAAACCCCCCTTTAAGAGACAAACAAAGAACCCAAACGACCCCCATTTCAAAAGGGTGGACCCATTCGTCCGGTCCAATTAGCATGTTTTCTAAGTCAAATCAAGGCATTGTTGGTCCACTGCATAAAGCCTAGAACTCAATGCCATTTCTGACATTTTCAATTGAAAAAGCTTCTTGGATGGGAAGAGAAACATCTTCTAACTTGGAAACGAAGTTTAATTTTATTTCTATAGCACCAATTCACAACATGTCATCTCAAGGCTCTTTCCAGTTCACCAGATCATCCAGTCAGATTGATTCAAAGTTTTCTATCTAAGGAAAACCAGCTGATCGCATCGACTCATTGACTCTTTAGCGATCCCTCACACTACGCATGTTTGTACCGACAGTGGAGAGGAAAAACTCCCTTTGAACAGGAAGAAACCTCCAGCAGAACCAGGCTCAGTGTGAGCGGCCATCTGCTGAGGTCGACTGGGGTTCAAGGAGACAGAAGCAGACATAGAAAAAGAAGCATAGATACAAAAGGCAACTGTCAACCAGCTCCACAGGCGGCCCCGTCCAGGAAACACACAGCCAGGCAGACGAGCTCTGAGCCAGCTCCCATGTCAGAGGATGAAGAGAGCACATCCAGTTAGTCACAGTCAGAGAAACAGGACTGCACTGAAAAACAGGCCAATCTCCAGATTCTATAAAGAAGGGTGTTGATGGAGGCAGCACAGCTGATATTTCTCTCCAGGATGGAGTCACAGCCAAACAGGAACAGACCAGATGAAGCTACTATGAGAAAAAGCAGAGAGAGCAGAACGTTAGAGATTGAACTAACAGATTCTGCAGAGTGGGAGAATAGAGATAGAATGAAGCAGAATGATGAAAAAGGGGTCCCTATGTCCTCCATCAGTCTAAGCCTATAGCAGCATAACTATAGAGATAGATCAGGATAACCTGAGCCACTCTAACTAGAAGCTTTATCAAAAAGGAAAGTTTTAAGCCTAGCCTTAAAAGTAGACAGGGTGTCTGCCTCACGGACTAAAACTGGTAGTTGGTTCCACAGGAGAGGAGCCTGAGAACTAAAAGATCTGCCTCCCATTCTACTTTTAGAAATTCTAGGAACCACTAGTAAACCTGCAGATTGAGAGCAAAGTGCTCTGTTAGGAACATAAGGAGCAATCAGATCTCTAACATATCTCTAGAAAGTCCAGTGGATTATTTTTGTTTACTTTTTTGGAATGAGCTTTACAGTGAAATGAATCTGCTAATTGGATTTAAAGTCAATGTCTAAAATCCTTCCAAGATTCACCACAGACTGTTTGAGATAACGCTTGCTAAAAAGAGCCAGAGCTAAATCAAATTTTCCTTGAAATAGACCCCAAAGGAAGCAGATTCAGGAAAAAAACACGTGAGGCCCAATGATTAAGCCCTGAGGAACGCCATAAGATAACATTTCTTTAAACAACATGGGTTCTGTGCCTGTTTCTCCAGATTCTGGGATTTCCAAATAAAAGTAAAATTAGATTTTTATCTTAAAACATTTCTGCCATCACCAATTTCAAAGTCACTAAAAAGAAAAATACTTGAGCAGAAGTCAGAGAATTGTTTCCAATTATTGAGAAAACTAAAAATATTTTGAGTTTTTTTTTTTTTTTTTTTTTTTTTTTACATAAATAGAAGCAAGAAAAACTATTTCTTATAGTCTTAAATGTTAAAGTAAAAGTATTAAAAGGAAAAAATCAACACATTAGCATCTGGTTCAAGAATGCTAGCATGCTATCATTACTAGCTTAGCCTTTTAGCTTTTCAGTTTGGCTTTTAAAACAGTAAAAACACCTCAAACATAAGGAAATGATTATAACTCAAATTATTTATTTGGAAATAACTTTCTGTGTCACTTCCAGACCAATTACCACATTTAATCTCTATTTGGATGAAAGATGACGGATTAGATCCGCTAACATACTTAAAAAAATACTGCAAATTTAAAGTAAAAATACCTCCGCAGAGAATTACCTTGGTTACACTCAAAATCACTAAAAAGAAAAATACTTGAGCAGAAGTCAGAAAATTGTTCACAATAATTGGGAAGGCAAAAGTTTTTAGTATTTTAGTATAATAACAGAAGCAAAACAAACTGTTTTAATGGTCTGATTACATCACCTACATTTTTTGCCTTAAGAACAGACTGTATAGTAGTCAAGAAGCCTCTACAAGAACTTAGAATAACACAAAAGCACAAAAGATGGCCGCTCACACTGAGCTTGTTTCTACCGGAGGTTGCTTCCCGTTAAAAGGAGTTTTTCCTCTCCACTGTTGCTACAAGCATGCTTAGTGTGAGGGATTGTCTTGGAGCAAATGAGTCGATAAAATTCACTGGTTTTCTTAGATAATGCTGTGAATTGGCGTTATATGAATAAACTAACTTAAAACTTTAGGATTTATTGAGGTTTCTTTTGTAACACAATGCTGAATATTTTAAACTTTTTGGGGGGCTTGTTCTGTTTGTCAGTAAACCTCAAACATGTGGTCCAACTGGTCACATTTCAGTCATTATTTCCAATCCTGAGATGTTTTACAACAATAATGAAAAGAAATGCAAACCAGAGCAGCCTGGCTTGGAACGACTCAGCACCAAAAAGATAAACGGGAGCAGAGAGAAGAAAAATTTAGATAGGAAGAGTTTAGAGACAGTAGAAATTAATGCATTATCATTCAATGTCATGCTCATATTTAATTATTTAATTTTCTCTGCTTTAATTGGCAAATATATAATAAAAAATATAGCTCTGTGACATTATCAAGGTCAATAGATGAATAAAATAAAGCACAACGAATCAGAAACTAATGAAGATGTTGTTAAAGTGAGAGTGATGGTGACTGAGCCATTTCTGCCTCCTCTGCTGGTTAATCATAACTGATCCACCATGGAGGAGAAAGATAAGCCCTCCTGTTTGTTATCAGATCCACCCCCCACCCCCTCACCAAACAGCCCTGCACTGTTCAAACACGTGGTTTATGCAAATACTAATAAAAAAGGCTCCGGAGGAGGAAGTCACTCTGAGCCAGTGAAGTCAGCGCTAACGATAAGCCCAGAGAGGTGCTTGACACGTGGGGTGCCTCAATCACCATCTGTGTGGGCACAGAGGCAACACCCCAAACAGAAGGAGATATTCCCTGAATGCTTCCACCCAGGGCTGATGGGTGGAGGGGGGGTAGCTAAGGAAAAACAAAGCGGCAGGAGCCGGCGCAGGAGCCAGGATCCTCTGTGGGGAATGCAGACCTACAATTATACATGCCAGCGGAAACAGCCAGCTCTCCTCTCCTACACAGAACCCATCCCTGTGAAAAGAAGATCAGATATCCACAGCTTTTGTGTTGGCCCCGGTGTTCAGTTCCTACATCTTTTGTAGAGGAGGAATGTAGACAAATCTAGAGTCTTAGCAGCCAAGTTGAGTCAGACTATTCCCACAGGGCACAATGGATCGGGTTAATAGCATTCCTCTAATGGCAGCAGAAAAGCTGTGGACAAACATTTATGTTTGGATGGATTGAGCTTTAAGGAGCCTCTTTTTTCTAACCTCTGTCCTCATCCCTTTCAGGCAGGTCAGCGGGCTCCTCCCTGCTGTTTTGTGCTATTCAGACGGCTCCATCACTTTATAGCACACTATCTGGGCCTTGTCTTCTACTCACTGGGCTCCGGCAGCATTGAACCTCATTCTGGGCTCCCGATGAGGCTATAGGGCCGTGAACACGGACAGTAGATGGAGGCCTGAGTGGCAGTAATAAAAACTCATCACACACTGCAAAAACAATCTAGAAATTAGTAAAAAAATTCTAAAATTAAGTGTATTTACCCTTAATTTCAGTGGGTAAATAAGACGGTTTGGCAATGGAATGAGTATATTTACTCTTAAAGTAAGATAATTAGATGTTATACACTTAAAACAGGACACTGCAATCGCTTTTTCTTGTTTTAAATATAAATTCTCTTGTTCTATTGGCGAAGTGTCTCACTAACCTGCTCCATTCAAGAAAGAAACCCTTATTTTAGGTAAAAATTACTTAATTTGATTTAAATTGTTTGCAGTGCAGTTTAGAGCTCATTTCTGTTGGTTTGGAAATGCTACAAAATGTTCCCATCAGATTAGTCACATGTTGTTTAGTAACACTGATGGCAATCACTGTGTGGAAAAATACCTTTCAGAGAATGACTTTGGAAAAGTGAAAGAAGTAAAGCACTTCAGTGAAAGAAAATTATTCCTAATAATTAAGAAAGCAAAAACTATTTTGTGTTTTTTTTTTTTGTTTTTTTTTGTAAATTAAAAGAAGCAAGAAAAACTGTTTTTTATGGTCTTAAGTGATAAAGTAAAGTACTAAAAGTAAAAATAAAGCATCTGGTTAAAGAATGCTAGCATGCTATCGTAACTAGCTTGAGATTTGGTAACATACTCAAAAAACAGCAAATTTAAAATAAAAATACATCCAGAGAATTACTTTAGTTAAAATCAAAGTCACTAAAAAGGAAAAATAGTCAGAAAATTGTTCCCAATAACTGAGCATGCAAAAATATTTTGTGTTTTTGTACATTAAAAGAAGTAAGAAAAACTGTTTCTCATGGTCTTAAATGTTAAAGAAAAAAAATGCTAAAAGTAAAAAAAAAACAAACAAAAAAACACATTAGCATCTGGTTCAATAATGCTAGCATGTTATCATGTGTTGTGAATTGGCGCTATAGAAATAAACCAAATTGAATTGAACTCCATGACTTCTCAGTCTACAGCTCCAAAGTTGTCTGCTATCAGATTCCTATCTGCAGATGGAGACTAAACCGTGGTGTTTTAAGGGTCCTGCTCAGGGACCCATAGTGATGGTCTGAGTTTCAAACCAAAGATCTATTGGTCTCTAGAGAGCATAAACGCTTGGCTCTCCAACCATTAGACCTCTACTCCCTGATATGCAGAGATGGCAAAAATGTCTGAAAGGTGGGACACAGGCGAGAGCGCGTATCGGGCCTCATCCTTGGCCCTATGCAATGATTTGCGCCAATGAATACGCGAATCTGGCGATTCCCAAATGCTCTTAACAGTGAATTAACGTCAAATGCAGCGTAGATTCCCATCAATTAGATTGAATTTGGTATTGATGGCGTGAAAAATAATAGCGGTAACTCCATTGAAATGATTGAAAACTAAAATAGAGCCAATTTTTAAATGTAAGGAGTAGAAGAGTACAGATATTTGTGTGTAAAAATGTTAGGAGTAGAAGTAAAAAGTAGTAGCCATAAAATAAGTAGTAAAGTAAAGTAAAATATCAGAAAAATCTACTTGAGTACGATACGAAGTATTTGTACTTAGCTGATACAATATTATTGTATGATATTATTGATCAGCAGAGGTGTCAATTAATAAAGTACAAATACTTTGTTACTGTACTTAAGTACACTTTTAAGGTATCTATACTTTACTCCATTACTCTATTTTTCTTCCTACTTCTGACTTCTACTCATTAAATTTTCACACAACTATCTGTACTTTCTATTCCTTACATTTTAAATCAAACGTTACTCGTTTCTCTTGGATTAGGTTTAATGTTTCTAAATATTTATTTCTCGTCATGTGCTCCATCCAATGCAGATCATTGGCTCCACCCACATCTAGTGAAAACTAGTGTAACTGGATGAGTCATAGAAACATAAACACTCATTGGTTAGCTAAAAGAAACCATCAGAAGCAAGCAGGTGTTCTTCAAACTGCAAATGTGAATTGTCTATGTCATGCTACAATGTTGGATTCAGAAAAAGATGCTGAAATGTCAGAAAGGTCGGACACAGGCGAGAGCGTATCGGGAGACGGAGATCCAGCCAGACCTCAAAGAATTTTTAGAAATAGTCGAAAAATTGAGCTTTCAGTTCATATAGTGCCATCTGGCTGGTTTTTTTTAAAGGTTACTTTATACTTTTATACTTTAAGTAAGTTTATAGGAGCACATACTTTTTTCACTTTTACTTGAGTAAAGGAGTCCAACTTGATACTTCAACTTTTACCAAGAGTGTTTTTTAAACTGCAGTACTTCTACTGAAGTAACAAATGTGTGTACTTTTGACACCACTGTTGATCAGCCCGGCATCCTGCAGACTGGAACAGCCATGAAGTAATTTATTTTATACATTCTCAGAAATACACGTTTGCCAAGGTATGCAAGCGACTGTGAGGTGAAATGGAAGTGATCCAGATGTAGACTTGATTGTAAACGGATCCTTTTGGGATTTTGTGTAACAGACCTGAAACTCAACAGCCAGTAATCATTAGGAGTGAAGGAAAAACATACATTGTCAAGTCTAAAGCAGAGAAAAACTGGTTTTGGGGCTCAAAAAAACCAGCATTGAGATTCTTTCTTTTTTTTCTTCAAACCTAAGCAGCTTCCCTGGAGAACAGTAGCCTCTCAGGGAAAATGTCTCATTCCCCTAGAGTACCTTCTATTGCATGGTTCCTAAATTGTGATGACAGTGGCTCTCTTCCTCTCACCCTGTGTGAAGTGACACTGAAAGTTATTTCCAAATAAATGAATATAGTTTTAATCATGTCATCATGTTTGATGTTTTTTTTTTTTTACTGTTTTAAAAACCAAACTAAAGAGCTAAAAGGCTAAGCTAGTAATGATAGCATGCTAGCATTCTTGAACCAGATGCTGATGTGGTTATTTTCCTTTAAGTACTTTTACTTTAACACTTTAGACCATAAGAAACAGTTTTTATTGCTTCTTTTAATGTACAAAAGCAATATTTTTGCTTTCTCAATTATTGGGAACAATTTTCTGAATTCTGCTTAAGTAATTTTCTTTTTAGTGACTTTGATTTTAACTAAAGTAATTCTCTGCGGAGGTACATTTAATTTAAATTAGCTGTTTTTTGAGTATGTTACTAAATCTGATCCCTCATCTTCATCCAATTGACAATAAAATAAGGCAATAGGTCCGGAGGTGACACAGAAATTTATTTCCAAATTAATTATTCGAGTTTTCATCATTTCATCATGTTTTTTACAGTTTTAAAAACCAAACTAAAGAGCTAAAAGGCTAAGCTAGTAATGATAGCATGCTAGCATTCTTGAACCAGATGCCGATGTAGTTATTTTACTTTAAGTACTTTTACTTTAACACTTTAGACCACAAGAAACAGTTTTTATTGCTTCTTTTAATGTACAAAAGCAATATTTTTGCTTTCTCAATTATTGTGAACAATTTTCTGAATTCTGCTTAAGTAATTTTCTTTTTAGTGACTTTGATTTTAACTAAAGTAATTCTCTGCGGAGGTACATTTAATTTAACATTAGCTGTTTTTTGAGTATGTTACTAAATCTGATAACTAAAGAATCTTCATCCAATTGACAATAAAATAAGGCAATAGGTCCGGAAGTGACACAGAAATTTATTTCCAAATTAATTATTCGAGTTTTCATCATTTCATCATGTGTTTTTAAAGTTTTAAAAGCCAAACTGAAAAGCTAAAAGGCTAAGCTAGTAACTGTGTCATCTCAAGGCTCTTTCCAGTTCACCAGATCATCCAGTCAGATTGATTCAAAGTTTTCTATCTAAGGAAAACCAGCTGATTGAAGCTAAAATTCTTCTGCATGGTACCAGGACCTGCTCCTGGGTGTTTCTCATTGTGGGACCACACAGCTCCACCCTGATGACCAATTTCCCCACTGTGGGAATCTAAGAGGAGGTCTCATTTTATTTATTTTCTATAAACAGCTGGTGGTTTTAATCGGCTGTCACATTTGATTAAAAAAGTCTTATTATCCATTCTTTGTGTTCCTCTATTTCACCTTTAGTTTATTTCACATTTACTTTTATCCAAATACCACATGTTCTGTAAATATTTCCAAATTGTCCTTTTTGCCTGTTAGTTTTGAGTGGAAATTACATTTTAATGAGAAGTTTAAACACACCACATCTACTGACCGCTCCCTGTATTGTCGTGGAACAATGGCAGCTGAAAAACCTTCCATTGCAGAGCTTGTTAAGCAGTGAAACAGCAAAACGCATTTCTATCTGAAACTGAATAACCTCCACTTAGCACAACAACGATCCATTCTGCATGCTCCTCTTGCCTAAATGCTGCACCGCCTCTCTTGCACCGAGAGTGAAACTCAATGCTGTGAAACTGAGCTAACCATGATCAAAATCAGCCAGCAGAAAGTTAGTAAACACACCAGAGTGAGAGTCACAAGCAGAAACCCTAAACGCATCATGAAAGACGTTAACATAGTGCTGTTAACATTGTCGGGTTTGAATCTGGCTCAGTTTTGTGGCCTTTTTTTATGCAGGTCCAACATAAAAACATAAACATAACGAAAGTTTATTTTCTATCTTTATGAGCCAAGGGTATGATTATCAGGGTCTTAGCTCTATGCTTCAAATAAAGTAGAAGTTCAGATAGATCATCCTGCATATGTACATAAATGCAACTCAGAACACAATATTGATCCTTACAAAAAAAAAGCACACACAATGAGTTTCAATTGGAAAAACAAAACAATCAGAGCAGTAATTATTATTTTTATCCAGCTTTTTAATTGTCATTACACTCTTAGAAGTACAGAACATCGAAATTAACTCTCTGCATTTAACCCATCCCCTTGGGGAGCGTCAGGCTGCTATCGTGCGGTGCTTAGGCTGCTTTATGCTCAGAAACCAGGTCGTCTGCATGTATGTCACAGTTAACGCCCCCCGAACCTTCCGCAGACACTATGGTGCACCTGTCTATTCGCAGTGATGCAATTGTGGGTGATCGCAGACAGGAGGCCTCTGATTGGTAAAATCTACATCCGCTCTACACTATAAGTATTTCCTGTTATGACCGGCATTGTGGAAAACGACTCGTGAAGATGGACCAGATACAAGACCAAGGTGCGCGAGAACGCTGGAACACTTTCTCCACCTGGATCCCCGCTCTTTTTCACCCTCATGTCCCTCCGTTGTCGCACAAACCTGCCCCCACTTCCTCACCGCCTCGGCCGTAACTAGACCCACAGCTAGTTCCTGATTGGCCCTCTTGCATTGTGGTGTGGAATATCATAGCGCAGACCACGCTTAAAAATTGGGCAAGTGGAGTTCCAAAGCAGGATTCCAAGCGCAACGCTTTAACCACTAGGCTGCCACTCCCGAAAGCAGGCATTAGTATGAAGGGTCTTGCCTAAGGACCCACACTAGCAGCTTATTCCCCCCTTATTCCCCCCTAGCAGGGATATGAACGCAGGCCTTCTGTTTGCAGGACTGGAGACTACACGTGACCTAGCCAGTGGCTACATGATACAGAATGGGTAACGTAGAAACACAAGGGACGCACATGTGATATATATATAGGAACTATGAGAGACACTACTGTGGGCAGGTGCTCAAAAAAAGGGGGGCACATCTTATAAGCATTTTAGGACAGAATATTAACAAAGTCACATAGCTTTCAGAGTTTAATGAACAATGATAAATTACAAAATTGTGAGACATACAATCAAAGCTAAGGGAAATCTCTACATAGAACATAGAACTATGCATATGTAAAATATTTTATTAGTAATTTCTTTCTGCAGGTCTATTTTGTTATAGGAAAGTATTACAATATTCAAACCTGCAATTTAGCCAAAGATGTAAATCAGAGCTGGACCACCAGACATATTTTGTCTTTACAGAATTAAACTGTTAAAAATGCATACAAGGGCACAATGCAACCTTTTAGTGTACTGTAATCTATAAAAAGAATGTCTGCCTGGTTTGCTGTACTGACAGTGGAGATGGAGACGGTCCATTCAGAAAAGCAGAGCTGCTGCATCAAACTTTAACGTGGAACTGCAGAAAAAAAGAACAAAACAAACATTTTATTAATGCATGTCACCATGAGAAAAGCCTACTCTGTTTGTGTCTTAGTGTATTTTGTAAGTACCTATATACATTTTCTTCAATCTTTCCTCTTCGTTTTTTCTTGTCAGTTTCTCTTTTCTTTTTTTCCTCATTGTCTCATCTTTTCTGTGTTGAGTGAAGGTCAATGTCTTATTTATTTCAGTCTCTTGCCTTTCTTTTTCCCCCAAACTAAATCCAAGATTATGATCCAAAAACTTATTTTCCGTCATGGTGATTTAACTGTTTAAAAACAAATTTCCAACTTTTAAGCATTTTTGCTATTTTTGTTCTCTTTTGTTCACAGCAGCAGTTTTCTGTTAGCCATGTCTTTAAAAATGTTAATAACCTCACTGTGAATGATTGGCACATCCTTCTCGATTGCCAACAAAAGAAGGTCTGACAACCGATCCTCCTTGCATAAGCTGCGCAGTTTTGTTTTCACCAGCTTCATACATTATATCTATCATATATCTATCATGGTAGTTCTGGATGAGTTCTCCTTTAAGATACATTTACCTAACGCTAGAATAAATGAAATGTACATCATGCAGCAAAGGAAATTAGAAAATCAGACATATATCCATTATGGAGATGATAGGTTTTTGACGGGCGATGTGCCCCTATTGCATAAGTAATACTGAAGAATGTCCTACTATCATTAACGACACAGGGAAGCTTTTTAGTTATCTTGCTTTGCTAGCAAAGTCATTAGCTAGCAGCTAGCTCATAGCACAAGAACAACAGCCTAATGTCTGTATGATAAAAATACTGAATCGATAGATAAGAACAGCTTTTCCTCACCTGGCTGTCTCCTCCCGCTCAGTAGTTCTTCAGAGAAAGGCGCGCCGCGTCCTATACTTTCCTCCGTTTAAACCGCTACTCTTTGCTAAAGTAGAGAAATTATACAACGTTCAAAGTTTTCCGTTGTCTGACAAGTAGGAAGCCTACTCCAGTATTTTCACCAAAAATTATGTTTTTTAATTCACAAAAAAACTGTTCTGTAATCATTACAGAACAGGTTTTTGTGAATTAAAAAACATAATTTTCAATGTAAAAGACTAAAAGCACAGAGTAAACAGTGTTTTAGATCAAACAATACTGCATCATCCATGGGGCTCATTTGGTTTCACTTACATGTCTATTCAGGTTGACATTGGAGAGGCGGTGCAGACTGAAGACATAGCCATCCGTCCGATCATGGTTGATCTTGCTTAGGGCCAAATGAGCAGCGGCCACAGTGTAATGTGGAATGTTCGCTACCTTTAGCTCCGCAGTTAGCCGCCTTATCTGACTGTGCGAGAGGCAAGTGCGTCGTCACCGGCAAAAGGTCAAAGGTAACAATGTGACGGAGGAGGGCTTATTGTATTGTTTTTCTTGCCAAAAAAAAAAAAAAAGATCATAATAATAATTTCAGTACGTATGTGTTGCAAATAAAAAGAAAAAAGGGGACCAAAAGGGGCACATTGGAATCATGGAGCAAAAGGGCGGGTGCTCAAAGCCCCACACTTAGCCCCCCTCCAAAATGCATGCCTGGATATATATATAGGAACTATGAACACACTGTGGGCATAATATGATTGAAGAAACACTAAAGACCCGATGCAGTAGGCTTGTCCAATTTGTTGACATTTCTTTGCAGCCACTCCAATGTTGGTTTGGCCTCTTTGCACTGGATGACTGCTCTGCTGTGAGATTCTGACTGAAGAAGCACTGAGTTCTTAGTCTTGTCTTATTCCTCTTTGCCACCTACCAAAAACAGCTAAAACCCGCAAATGATCTGCTCTTAGTGGCCAGTGGGGAACAGCTCACTCAACTTACCTGCATCTAACCCAGATCAAATGACTTGGCAAGTGACCTGCATTAAAATCTTTGTCAAACGGCTCACCTCTGATTGACTTACAGTGGGAACAACAGACTCGAGGTCAACCCGCTAATTTATGTGATAGCAATGAGTGCAACAAACCTCACAACATTGCAGGAGTAGCATCTGATCCTAATAAAGCCAAAACAACTCTGCTTACATTCAATTCAGTTTCAATTCAGTTTATTTCTATAGAGCCAATTCATAACACATGTCATCTCCAAGGCATTTTCCAGTTCACCAGATCATCCAGTCGAATTGATACAAATTTTTCTATCTAAGGAAAAGCAGTTAACTGCATCGACTCATTGACTTTGAAGGCAATCCCTCATACTAAGCATGCTTGTAGTGACAGTGGAGAGGAAAAACTCCCCTTTTAAAAGGAAGAAACCTCCAGCAGAACCAAAGCTCAGTGTGAGCGGGCCATCTGCTGGGGAGCCCACTAGGGTTCTTGGCAAGGGAGGCAGAAGCTGAAGACAGGCAGAGGAGCTCTAAGCCAGCTCCCATGTCAGAGGATGAAGAAAGCACATTCAGCCAGTCACAGTCAAGAAACAGGACTACACTGAAAATAAGCTGAGCTCCAACATCTAGAAACAAAGGTGTTGATGGCAGCAGCACAGCTGATATTTCTCTCAGGATGGAGTCACAGCCAAACACAGAACAGACCAGATGAAGCTACTATGAGAAAAAGCAGAGAGAGAGAGCAGAACGTTAGAGATTGAACTAACAGATTCTGCAGAGTGGGAGAATAGAGATAGAATGAAGCAGAATGATGAAATAGGGGTCCCTATGTCACACTCCAGCAGTCTAAGCCTATAGCAGCATAACTATGAGAGATAGCTCAGGATAACCCGAGCCACTCTAACTACATTCAATAAGCATTGGTGCAGCACTGGTAGAAAGGTATTTGGAGGGACACACAAGCATCTGCATTAAAGTGACAGGTTCGGTTTTTACACTTTAAGCATTTTTTCTGTGAGTGCTCAAGGATGAAATCGAATGAAGGACACCAAAATTTTGACAATTGGTCCTGTCTCTGCTTTTTTGGCTAATTTAGGAATCAACCCCTGGCTGCTTTAGAATGGCTAGCATAGAGCATGTCCGATAATGTCTCTTAAAACAACCTTAAACGTTCTTTTTTAAAAAATATGCTACTACTCACGATGTCGTCAGCTGTTCAATGACGTTCCAAAAAGTTTCGGTATTGAAGAAAAAACGTTTCTTGTAGTGTTTTATTTAGCATTTTGTAAAAATCCATTGAGTTCTGTTGGAATAAGTCAATATTCACGCTGCATACCCGGAAGCGGAAATGGGGCCTGTTTACACAGTTGTAGTCTTTTTCGCTTCACTCTGTGTACTCCGGCGTCGAGAATCAAGAATCCACCTTTAAAGTATTCCATTTTTCAGAGTTTTTTAAAGTGTTTTAACAGAGGCGTTAGCACCTGCGGCGGCGTCGGAGTGCGCCAGAGTGAAAGCGAAAAGACTACAACCATGTAAACAGGCCCCATTTCGCTTTCCGTGGCAGCTGAATATTGACTATTCTACAGAACTCAATGGGATACCCAAAATAAGCTAAATAAAACACTACAAGAACGTTTTTTCTTCACAACTTTTGAACGTCATTGAACTGCGCATGACTGACACGGTCTGGTAGCATATTTTAACAAAGAACGTTTAAGGTTGTTTTAAGGACATTATCGAACATAACTCTATGGCACCGTCCTCCCGCAGCCAGGGGTTGGGTCTAAATGAAAGCCAGCGAGAGACAGAGCGATTGTCGTCAAAATTTTGGTGTCCTTCGACCATTTCATCTGGACACTACAGAAAATCAGGCTTCAGCGCGCTGAACTACTTACTTAACTACAGTACTAAGCACTTTAGCATAAACAATGTGAGGCCCTGGCAGAGGGATGGTGGCTTTGTCACGGAGATCTTTTCTCACTGCTCAAACTTTGTTCTGGTTTCCAGTTCATATGTATGACACTAGGAGTACCAGTGGGTGTAGAAAGGCAAGAAACTTTCATCCTCCAATAGGAACCATAAAGCCAAGCCATAATAACTGCTTGCGGGAGTGGTGAAACTGATGCTTAAGTGGTTTTAAAGAGCCTAATCCGCGATAACAACCCAATAAGGCTGCAAATACAACCAGCCATTGGTGAAGATCAAACAGAGGACACTTTTCAGGCATCTGTGAGTGGGAACAACCACATGTGGAGGAAACTCCACTTTCATCACTACAGACGCTCAGTATGGCCTCCAGAGTTCACGCTTAAGTTGGAGGGGGAGTTAGTTGATCAGGAGAACTTTGGGCTGCATGCTCTTATGCTCTCCTGGGGTTTTGTTCATTTTAGCTCATCCTATCATGAGCACACCTCATTCATTTTGTTTTTACAGTGTTGTGTCTGCATGTTCATATTTTTTCATTTTCTTATCCAAGATGTCTGACAGAGAAGGCAGTATCGGTGGTTGGTAAAAGGCCCACTGACTTTTCTCATTTAGGAGAGAACTTTTTGTGTTGTTGAAGTGGAGCCGACTCAGCACCAGGGTAGCTACTAGCTACTATCTGCCTAGAAGATTCAGCAGGACTGCACTGCAAAAAATTGACATCTAAATAAGTTTTTTTTCTTCAAATAAAAATAAGTGCATTTGTTATTGAATTGAGGAGGAAATTAGACACTTTACATTTAAAAGGCAAAAGCACCCACAACTTGTCCCAATAACATTTCGAAGTGCATATAATCTAATTATCTTATTTTAAGAGTAAAAATACTCATTGCATTGGCAGATCATCTTATTTACCTGCTCAAATTAAGAATAAATACACTTAATTTTAAACAGGTTTACTTATTTATAGATCATTTTTGCTGTGTGGTGAACCATAAGCCACATTTACACAACCTTTTGAAAGACGATCCGGGCCGAGCTTGGAGCAGTTAAGCGCGCGGAGCTCGGTTCGTTATGACCATTTACGCACCACGCTAGCACGGTTCCTCGCCTCCTAGTGGCAATCTACAGTACTACTGCTCTCTAGCTGTAAACAAGCAAACCAACATGGCGGCACCCATAACATTTAGGAAATTTGGTTATAATTGTGATATTTTGTTGTTTGTGGAGAGTCAGGCAAAGAAGGCAGCCTTTTGTGAATTAACCCATTTAGGCCGGGAAAGCATTAATGCATTTCTACCATTGAAGCCGGGGGCGCTGTTGCGTAATTCTACCATTGACGCCGGGAGAGCATATAAGTCAAGCAAGAAGAAAGAAGGTTTTAGAAATAAGTAAGTAAAATTTTCCTAAATTAAGTGTATTTAACCTGGATTTGAGTAGGTAAATTAGATAATTTGCCAATGGAATTAGTGTTTTTACTCTTAAAGTAAGATAGTTAGATAATATGCACTTGAAATAAGACAATGCAATTGTCTTTTCTTATTTTAAATCTAAATAGTCTTGTTCCATTGGCAAGATGTATCTTTTGTCTCCTCAATTCAAGAACAAATGCACTTATTTTAAGAAAAACTGACTTATCTAGATTTTGATTTTTTTTTCCAGTGCTGTAGAGGAAGCTAGGCAGCACACTGCAAAAAATGGTCTAGAACTAAGTAAAAATGTCTTAAATCAAGCATGTTTTTACCCTTCATTTTAGTAGGTAAATGGGATGATTTGCCAATGAAACAAAGTATTTTTACTCTTAAAATAAGATTATTAGATAATATCCACTTGAAATAAGACAATGCGGTTCCTTTTTCTTATTTTTAAATGTAAATTGTCTTGTTCCATTGGCAAGATGTATCTCACTTACCTCCTCAATTCAAGAACTAATGCACTTATTTTAAGAAAAACTGACTTATCTAGATTTTGATTTTTTTCCAGTGCTGTAGGGAAGCTAGGATTTTTATGAGTGTCTGAAATTTCCTGATGATGGAGGCTGACTGTAAGGAGATGAGGCAATCTGCTCATGCGCTCTTTGTTATTTAAGGACAGAACTGAACAGCGGCGAGCCCTACTGATGAACTAGTTCCAGTTTAGCGCAAATAGGTTGTGTCTGGGACGGTCCGGTTCAGTTTTACGAGAGATTTATACTCATCAGGTTTCTCATTTTAAAAATGGTTGTGTAAATGGGGCTATAGCTTTTAGGGCAGAAACCTTCAGTGCTGCTGCTCTATAAGCAGATATCTAGAGTTGGAACATCACATTTCTATGCTTACAGCATTAAGGGAGGTCTGTTAGGTACAAACAAAGGTACAGTTGGAACAGGATTTGGTCAACAGGTTTTCCTGATGTGCAGAAAACCTCACTGTTAACCTGCTGCTTTTCTTCTTCTCAGTTCTTCCTCTTGGTTTAGTAATTAGAGTTAAGGTTTTTTGTTTTTGATTGCATATTAATATCAGTATCATTCTCAATATTGAACATATTCTGGATTAGGTATTGGTAAAAAGTGGTAGGGCAGAGCTAATCTAATTCTATGTTAAACTCAAGTTAAGAGGTTGAAAATTTCTTGAACACCAACAAAGTTTCCCCCTTATGATAATTTGGGATATTAATATCTACAGTCATACATAGCCTGGTTTGTCATAATATTGGTGCTGATGATTGACTTGATTGCTCATTTCATCTAGCTCTGCCCATTTTCTCATTACCGCTCACCTATGTCACCTGCTCTAGTCTCTATTTAGCCTGCCGTCTTCCAGTCATCTGTGACAGATTATTTGAGCCCTTGGTAAGCCATTCGCCTGTGGACCTCTGAGCCTGCCTATTCCCATTCTGATCTGTTTGCCTAACCTGTCTTCGGACTCCTGCTGGATTCTGCTGGTTTAGTGAGCCTGGAACTGCTTCCTGTCGCCGATTTCATATTTGGATTTCTGATCTTCTGGCCCTGATTCCTGTGAATCTCCTCGACTCTGGCTTTGGCTTCGCCCTCTGGATAGTCCGGCCATTCTTCATCTGCTTGGATCTGATCTCCTGCTTGTTCTTCAGTCTTTGGGGTTTTAACATCTGGCAATCTGGCTAGCATTTGCCGCATAATGTTGGCAGCCGACCAGCTATCACCTCTTCCTCTGGGCACGGACTGAACTTTAAGACCAGGTTAGTGACTGACACTTCATAATCTTCCTCTGCCAGATAGACGTGGTCACTAACCTGTGTTTTCTTCCTGTAGAGTTTCCTGCCTTAGACACCCTCGCTGTTCACTGCAGATCCTTAGTTTTCTTTTTTAATTAACACTTTTTGAGATATTTGACATAGTTGTAAGGATGGATTTATACAGTAACAGCCTCTTATTCCATCTCTTTGGTAACGAACCGCCCAGCAGCATGATTCTGCCACTACCGTGCTTGGTTCTTTTTTATGGTGTCCCTTGGTTTAGCTCTGGGGTTTAATCCAACCCCTCTATCTGATTTAATCTGAGCTTAGGGCTATAAAAATACAAGGAGATTGGTATAAAGGATTGTAGCTGGATAGACCCTTAAAATACAAGTAATGGCTACAAATAATAATAAAAATAAATAAATCCAGAATTTCAAAGCCAAATGGATCTTGTTTCATAAACTCGACTGTAAAGAATCCCCTATAATTATGTTTAGGTTTTAAACAGAGTCGGTTGTTTTAATTTAGCCTTAAAGTTTCCATAACAGGACCTGCCTGGTGCTTTTCAGTTCCTCATATTCATTTATTTCATAGAAAACAAAACTAGGCTGGGAGTCCCCTTTGGAAAACCCGACAGCTTTGACCTTTCATCTCATGGCCTAAACTGACTCCTTAACCATTTTACCTCACCTGTGTTGAAATGTAAAACATTTACAAAGCATTTTGCTAAATGCAAAGTTTAAGCGCAGGGTGTGTAAATGTCCTTAAATCCTTTCTGGAGCATTAGCATTAAAGATGGTGAAACAGAAACACACTCTCACTAACAAAAACACACAAAGACACTCGTTGGTGTTATTCCAACACCAATGATGGAGCATATAGTTGTGCTTTGAAACTCTATAGATTAAGGATTTTCTTTTAAACCCTGATCCTGAAAACTGCATCAGCGAGGATTTTTCAGCTTCTAATCTAAGATCTTTCTATCTAATTGCATCTATCTATCTATCTATCTATCTATCTATCTATCTATCTATCTATCTATCTATCTATCTATCTATCTATCTATCTATCTATCAGGTATGTGAAACTGCCCTCACTAGGAAGAAAGTAAGCCTGATTAGCTCAGTTGGTAGAGCATGAGACTTTTTATCTCAGGGTCATGGGTTCAAGTCCCATATTGGGCGTGTAATGGCTAACATCAGCCAAAAACAAGTGTGTAATACAACTTCCATATAGATAGATAGTTTTATTGTTACAAAAGTGATTATAACTTGTATATATGGGTTTGTATGTAGATACTCTAAATTGAAAGGGATTTGTTCAGAGATCCTGTCGTTATTCTTCTAAATGCACTTTATTAAATTGCCCTTTTAAATAAAAATAATCCGTAAAAAGCCAACCACAGAATCGGTAACTTGTTGCTCATGTCTTTGCCCTGTGGATGCCTGCAGAGTGACATAAAGATAATTAGGAAAATGGACAAGTGGGGAAGAGAGGAACAGATTGATCTCTATAGCAGATGGAGGAGAGGTTACAATATGGTAAAAAATGAGATTCAAGATTCAGTAAAGGAGTTAAAGAGGTTCATTCCCCCATTTAACTGTATTCAGCGGTTTGCTGATTGATATCCAAACTATTCTTCCAATGAAGTCTTTTCTAAATTTAGGACAGGTATCATTGTTCACAGCAAAGGTTGTCTCTGCAACATCTACTGGCAAAGATCAATCCCATGATCTCAATGTCAGACTCCAATGAACTCAGTAAGTTTGCTGCTACTTGTTAGCTTGTATCTCTTTCCAAGGACATTACTTTACAGGTGATTTAGTTCCTCTTTAGCAGAGGTGGGTAGAGAACCCAAAAGTTGTACTCAAGTAAGGGCAACACCACTTTAACATTTTTTACTCAAGTAAATGTTCAAAAGTGTCTGGTAAAAATGCTACTGAGTAACTGTTGGACAATAGCATCAGATTTAATGTTTATAAATGATGCTGGCGAACTGACTTTTCTGCAAGTTCTGCATTTTAAAGACTGAAATACCTGAAGAAGACAAATAAATTTCATGAATATACAAGAACACATTGGTGCTGAAAAAATACTTTACCAAGTTTTTTTAGCGATACTTTAGGAGAATATTACTCAAGTAAAAGTAAGAAGTACGGCAGTAAACCTATTCCTAAAAGTAAATTTTCTTCAAATTGTTACTCAAGTAAATGTAACTGAGTAAATGTAACTAATTACTACCCATCTATGCTCTATAGAGGAAAGTCTGTTAATAATTATTGTAGTGCTTTTTAGCAGTGGTATTATAGGAGAACATGAGTGTTTTAATTCCTATGAATTGTCTCATGATGTTTTACAGCAAGAAATCTTTAAATCTCTATCTTTGTAAATAGTTTATTAGAACTGAGACTCCTTTGAAATGTGGTTTTGAGGTTTGCAGCTGAGCTTAATGAGTTGCATATAAATGTATTATTTTCAGGTTAATATTCACCTCTTAAGGCTGATTTATAGTCAGAAACCAGGTCATCTGCGTGCATGTTGCAGTTAATGCAGATATGCCCCGCCCCTGCGGCAGACACTCTGCTGCACCTCTTCAAAATTGTAGGTGACCGCAGACAGTGCCGCAGACAGGAGGCCTCTGATTGGTCAAATCTACATCCGCTCTACACTACGCGTATTCCTGTTTGGTACCTTACCGGCTTGTTTTGTTTGTATGACCGGCATTGTGGAAAACGACTTGTGAAGATGGAGCAGCTAGAAGAGCGAGGTGAGAACGCTGTGACCCTTTTTCCACCTGGATCCCTGCTATTTTTCATCCTCATGTCCCTCCGTTGTCATACAAACGTTCGGGCTTGGAATAACATAGCGCAGACCACGCTTCAATATTGGACAATAAATCAAAAATATCTGGAACAAACTCACTGCGACACACTGCTGCATGAGTATAGCCGAGCTCTTTAGGTTGCTCTAATAAAAATTTTTCCTATGTAACTTAAATAGTAAATGGTAATAGTAATGGTAAATGGTAAAAAAAAAAAAAAAAATGGCCTGTACTTATATAGCACTTAAGTCCTCTGACTTGACCAATATGTTAGCTTTACACTCACACATTGATGGTGGCAGGCTACATTGTAGCCACAGCTGCCCTGGGGCTCACTGACAGAAGCGAGCTTGCCGTACACTGGCACCACCAGTCCCTCTGACCCCCATCAGTAGGCAATGTGGGTGAAGACAAAATGACACCGCTTCAACCGACAACCCTTGAACCGACAGCTGGAAGGTCCTTAAGGGTCTGTGCCGCTGTCACACCAATGGATTGGATCTGTCAATGAATGGATCATGTGACCCAGAGTGCCACTTTATAGAAGACTGACTAGCCAGTTGTGTTCTTCTTAGTACCACCTGTTGGGTTAGAATTGTAATGCAGAGGTCCGTTAGCCAAAGCAGGTTTAACTTAGTTTTCAGTTTTTCAACAGCTTCTGTGAATTAGTTGAATCAACTTTTAAATAGGTCCACTCAAAGTTGAAGACATTCGTAAGATGTATGAGAAGCCATTATCAGTGGAGCCTGTATTTGATAAGTTGCCATGATGACAAGCAACAGGAAGTGGAGATTTTAATGTTGAATTAGAAAAAATATTGGAGAATGTGTTTAAAAGACACAGCAGAGGAGAAGAAAATAGCAAAAGAGGAGAAGATTGCTACTTGAGTTACGTAATTTTAGGACTATAAGCGAACTTTCCCCATTTTAGGTATGCGGCTTATAAAACAATCACGGCTTATCTTTGTACTTTTACAGCTAACGGCCACTAGGGTAATACCTAAATCCATGGATTTTACCATCCACCATATTGTACGTCACATTTACTTCAACCCACAAGTCTCTGGTACTTGTAGCAGCGGCGATCACGGAGGTCCTCGGGAAGCGAAGACTTCTACGCTGGAAGTAGTGATGCGAGACAAACGACAGCGAGAAAGACAGACATTAAATATAAAAAACCTGCGGCTTATAGTCCGGTGCGGCTTGTATATGTATAAATCATGCAATTTAGCTTCTGCGGCTTAAATTCAGGTGCGGCTAATAGTCCGAAAAGTACGGTAATCTTAAGGTAAATAAGTTTATATGAGGTCCATATGGCAAGCCATTTTTACATTTATTTAAAGCACTCTCCCCTCTGTTGTTCCATTTGTAGATCATAAGATATGATTCTTCCAGTTAAAAAACAAATTTCTAGACTGAACTGTTATAACAGAATTTCTAAATAATTTTTTTTTTTAGCAAAAACAAACAAAATTCTACTAGTAAGAATTAAGTTGTATTTACCTAGAAATCTTCACACATTTTAAGTGGCCGTTTTAATATTTATTAGTTTAAATGATTATGTATTTAGAATATCTGAAATAAATTTCGTCCAAGTCAAAATAATAAAAATGATGACCAGCAACAAAAGGAATATGGAGAATCTGAAAATAATTTCTAGACATCCAGAATCTTTATCTAGATATAAAGCTTGTCATTTTGTTTGAGATGGTCAGTTTGTCGAGGAATAAATGTATGTATGGGATCAGAAATACATATCAAGACAAACTAATGAGGATAACTTTCTGAATTTTAAAGGACATCCATAGAACCATCTCCCTTTAAATATTTAACTCTCTGTAAATGAATTCTGGTCATTCTTTAATCAGATCCTCATCAAAAGAACGTGCTATGTTTGTGTTTTTAATACCTAATGTCTCTAACAGACTGATTTTCTTTTTATTGTTTACAGAAGATAGATAGAATGATAGAACTCTACTGATTAAATCAGGAAAAAAAACAATGTGCTTGGCTTTAAAGAAGAGGGAGACAGAGGACACTGAGTTTAATGAGGAGAACCTGCTCCCGACCAGGCTTGCCTCTGGCAGAATGTTACCGCAGTTACAGACACAGGTTGAATAAACTGACTTTGTGAAGCAAAAAACTCTGAGTTTCACCTAAAAAAAAATCTGAGTTTTCAGTAAACTGCTTTGAAACAGGCCTCGATGCGGTCAGCAGCACCAAATTCATTGGGGGGTGCACATCACAGACAACCCCACCTGGACTGTAAACACCACTTTCAACAGCATCTGATCTACAAAAGCGCATGTACTTCCTGGGGAGGATGGGAGTCTAAGACGCTACATCCTCCCCACCTTCTACAGTAAAGCTTTTCATAGAGAGCGTTCTGACCAGCTGTCTCACTGTGTAGTTTGGAGGCTGCAGCTCACTCAGACTGGGAAGAAGGTGAGAACAGCAGAGAGAATATGTAGGGCTCCTCTTCCCTCCATCCCAGCACCGCGTGTCCCAAACCCGTAACTGTTCTCCCTGCTGCCCTCTGGGAAGAGGCTTTGCAGCATCCGATGCAGGTCCTGTCATAAAATGGAACAGAAGGACCCAGTATTCAAGGTGAGACAACCTGTAGGAAAGTTCAAAACGTTTATTAAAACAAACAGAACAGAAGCACGCTGCGGCGGCTGCAGGCCCTGAATGTTGGACAAACTGCAAATAATATACAACTGTTATGTTTATGTTTCATCACCATGTTTACACGTGATCACTGCTGCACTTTAGAAATGGAAATGTCCTGAGAGCTGTATTTTGTCAGGCTGGTATAAATAAATCTCCTAGGATCCTTCAGAATAATGATAACCACGCACTGACAGATTCCTTTTATCCGTGTAAAACAAATCCCAGGCTTTAAGTCTTGAGGCTTTGAGTGAAAAGGAGGCTCTTGTATAACAATGGCTACTTTTACAAAAATCAGTTTGAGAAGATCTCACAAAACACTGTGAAAAGGCTTCTATTGTTCCAGATAAAGGCCATTTGCTAAGGCAATGTATGCCTTGTCTTCAGAAATCATTAAAAATATGTGAAAATACGCTGACCGCATGCTATCTTTATCCCCCTAGAAACTACAAACCACACTTCTTGTCCTGTCACAGTTCAAATACCCTTGGATGAACGAGAGAAAAACCATTTGTCAATCAAACATACACACTGGCATTTGGGGTCTGGATGGATTCCCACTTCTTTTATAAGAAAGTTGATGCAAAACAGAGAACATGTGTGCTTCAAACCACACATCTAAACCCATTCTTCTGAAAAGAATTAAAACAGTTAACCTCAATTGGTCTTTTCCATCAACAACAGGACCTCTTAAAGCACTTTCTGTTGTACTCCATCAGTGGCTAATTGTGAACTCTGTATTGCTGAGATTGTTGGCCCTCCCTCTTCTTGCTCCGGGGCATATGTACATATTCTCTGAGGAATGCCAGAACACTGTTGCACTCTATTTGAAAGTTCTTCAGAGGTCCATAGATGCTACGTTCCCAAGCCCCCCGTGCACAATACCAGTCTAATGAGTCTTTCAAAGAGAAATGGTAAGAATGTGGTGAGAGAAGCTTGGGAACTGGCTGAGAAGATTAAAGCTCCAGACAAAATGAGTAGACTGAATTTTTGTCACACCAAACAACGACTACACAGCAATTCAGAACCAATTCTGTATTTTCTGTTAATTGTCTGTTTCAAAAAAGATCCTTAGAAGATCGTTGCACAGAAAAAAACAAGGAATACATTAGCAAATTAATTATAGATAAGGTTGTGGCAAAATTACATTAAGAGTAAGAGACAAATGCGATTGTCAAAATCAAATAACGATAAACAGCATTTTATAGCTGAAGTTTTAGTAACATATTTTTTGTTTTAATACAGCATTCTGCAGTTAATAGGAACATGTCAGCACACTAGAAAAAGTGGTCTGATTGTTTATGAGACTAAAAGTACCAATTCAAAATAATGCGAGCTGAAACGAAGAGTTTGTCCTAAAGTGTCATGATCTTGGCACTGATTCCTGGTCTGATTACTTATTTCACTCACTTCCTTATCTTCCCAGTTCTCATTACTGCTCACCTGATCCAATTGTATTACTCCCTATTTTATTATTTAATAGGTACATTTTAACCAGCATTCAGACCAGTCATCAGTGCCATATTATTTTGAGCCGTTGGTGAGAAGTTCCTAGCATTCATTTATTTCTGATTGCCTTATCCTGACCTGTTCTGCCTTTTGACCTCTGAGCCTGCCTGTCTCTGTCTGATCTGTTTGCCTAACATGTCTTCTGACTCCTGCTGGATCTCTGTCTGCCTGTGTACCGAACCTGGAACTGTTAGCAGACTCCGTCTGGATTCTCCCTTGGTACCTCTTTGGATCTATGATCTCCTGGCTCTGAAAACTGAGCACGTCACTGACATCGGCTTGGCATCGCCCTCTGAATTATCCTGCCTACCTTTTTCTGCTTGGTTCTGATCTCGGGCCTGTCCTCTGACCACTGATACATTAGTGGAAACCAATCGGCTGGAATCAACCTCACCCACTGGGCTTGGACTGAACTGTCAGATTAGGTTAGTGACTCACACGTTCATTATCATCCATTTCCAAACATATATGTGGTCACTAACCTGTGACCTCCTGCAGAGTTTCCTGCCTTAGATTCCCAAACTGCTCACTTTGGTTCTGTCTATAATAAATGTTTTGAGAAGTCAAACAGTTTTTCTGCATTGAATACTGGATCCTATTAGTCTGAGCTTCACACCAAAGACTTAATTCAACCTCACCTCCCATCCAGTTGTCCTCTGATACTCTGCTGCAAGCTAATCAGTTCTGTGCACGCCTCCTTACACCATGGCCAATCATCATTGAGGACTCTGAGTTAAAAAAGCACTGATACCCCCTCCATCCCCTTCTCTAAAAATCTTCCAACATCTGCCATTCAGCAGCCTAGGGGGCTACTAGGGGAACCTTTGGGCCACTGCCTGTTGAACAAGAACCTTGGGGGCTGCTGTCACAGCATTAGGAACCCACAAAGAGGTGCTGCAGCAACTGAGACCCATGAAGAAGATGGCAGCGCTTGCTGCTGAAGAGCCATGAAGAGGCATCGCTGAGAATTCATCAACAGGCACTGGCACTGCTTAGGACCCACCAAGAGTCACCGACTGAGATTCATCAAGAGTCACAGACTGACCCCTTGCTGACACTGGCTCCGTGCAGTTTTCCGAGAAGCCGAGCGGAGGATCCGCAACTCCTGGCCACCACCCTCTCACACACCGCCTCTTTTGACTACGGTCGCGGTGCGCGCTCTGCGGCTCGCAACAGGTCTGGAGATTTAACAGAAGTATACTTGAGTTCACGTAATTTCACGCGATAACACGGCCCAAATAAAGGATTTTTGCGAGGAGCTTGTTGCGGAGGGCTCCGCACGCCGCAGCGGATAGCAGGCTGTAGCGGAATTTTCTGCAGCGCCGGAGTGTCTCAACCGTAAGCCGGACAGCTCAATCCAGGCGTTGAGAGAGGTTTACGCCTTTTTAATGACTTGGAATCACTGTGCCGCACCACCGCTGACAAACAGCGGCAAGACCGAGTCGTATTGTGAGCCTGGGGTGAGGATTCATCAAGAGTCACAGACTGAGGATTCATCAAGAGTCACAGACTGAGGATTCATCAAGAGTCACAGACTGACAGAGGTGTTAATTTACAAAGTACAAATACTTTACTGTTACTATACTTAAGTACACTTCTTAGGTACAAGACCTACCTCATCCTTGGCCCTATCTCAAAGAATATTTCAAAATAGTTGAAAAACTGAGCTTTCGAATCATATAGTGGCATCTGGCTGTTTTTTTTTCTCGTTTAAAGTAACTTTATACTTTCATACTTTACTTTACTTGAGTAAAGAGGTCAAGTTGATACTTCAACTTTTACCAGAGTGTTTTGAAACTGCAGTACCTATACTTCTACTTATGTAACAAAAGGGTGTACTTTTGACACCACTGAAGACTGAGGATTCACCAAGAGTCACTGACTGAGGATTCATTAAGAGCCAACGACTGAGGTCTCACCATAAGGGAACCTTTGAGGTATCAACAAGAGTCACCACTGAGCAATCACCAAGAGGCACGACTGAAAACTCACCAATAGGGGGTAATGCACTGCAAAAGTAACAGAGGGAAATCAACTTTGGTAAAATACAGGAATATTATGACGGTTATTAAGGTGGGTAATACATTACAATCTAAGCAAGATTGAAGAATACTGAGAAGAAGGCTGTTTTTTGGAGGGTTTATTTAATATCAAAAGACCTTTTTTAAATCAACAGAAAAAGGTTTTAAACAGAAGAAGAAGAAGAAGAAAGGTTTAAAACCACAAAAGAAGAATACAGGTTTATAACAACAGAGGAAGAAGATGGTTTTCAAAAAAACAGAAAAAGAAGAAAGCAGCGGCAATATGGCTACAATTTGATTCAATGTTCCAAGTGGCGATCCTCCCACTATTTTGATTATGTCAAAGAAATGGATAAGAACATCACAGCAAGATGCACTTTGTTTGCTGGCAGCCAGGTATCTATGTATAGCTAAAAATAGCACAAGTAACATCAAGAAACACCGAAAGAGAGTGCACAACAACCTTAAGCTAGAGGCTAATGACCTGTTTTCTGAAAGAAGTCGGAATATGATGGCATAGGCAGATCTAAACTACAAAAGTTGGATTTTCTCCAGACCAGAGGTGAAGATGTTTGACCGAGGAGATTTGAGAAGGTGCCTGAGTATATATTTCTACAGCAGAGTTACAGGCATTTTAAAAGCTTATCAAAAAAGTCCCTGTTCAACCAAGTGACAAGCTAAAAAACTCTAACTCCTCAATGATGTAGCTCTGTAAAAGTATAAAAAGGTTTCCACAGATATGCTGGAGACGTTTCTCAGTCACCCAGGTCATAGTCACTCCAAAAAAGAGAAAAAACAAAATCGATTGGACTTTGTTTCCAAGTTTGAAGACGATTTGATTCCCATGCAGGAAGCTAATTCAAAATGTCAGAAATAGCCTTGAGTTAAATACTTTTTTGAGTGGACCAAAACAAAGTCTTGTTTTGGCTTAGAAAACATGCAAATTGAAACAGACGAACGGGTCCACCCCTTAGGAATCTGCAGTTGTTTTGGTTCTTTGTTAGCCTGCCAGTGTTGTGCCTGAACGCATTCATTGAACGAAAGTTCATGAACTCGTTCATATTTTGGGCGAACGTGAACTGAACGTACTGTATTACTGCCTGATGAGCGTTATTGTGAACTCGTTCATTCTGAAGATTGTCATGAGCGGCTTGCGCTCTCTCGGTTCGCTTCCGTTCAATAGGTTGCCAGATTTCTATAGAGCCACTCGAAGCCGAAACCCGGCTAAATACTTTACGTAAGCAGGCCTTAATATGGCGGAAAAACACGCAATCTGGCGCTTAGCAGCTACCAGTGTGGAAGCCACAGCAGCAGTATGGAGGCGACCGTGGGGCGACAAAGCAGCAGTAGGGATACACTTAAAACGTTTGCGGCCAGCTGGTGGGTTGAGGATTGATAGCAACAATCTTACATTTCTCTGCAAACTTTTCCCGCTGGCTTTCAGTAAAAAAAATCCGCGCAAAACCTTACGGTATATTTTTTGCGAGGATTTAAAACATTGCTGCAGTATGTACTGAAATAAAATTTCAAATGGAAAAAATGATAAAAACATTTGCACCTTAAAGACTACTTTCCTGTTTTCTTTTAATAATTCCTGATAAAAAAGACCATTCAAGCAGTACATTTTCCTGATGTTTTGAGAATATACTGTAGGGTGAAAGCTGCAGCCAAGCTATTTAGTGCGGTAAGGTGAATGGATGTTACAACAAAGCTGCTAAAGCAAACAACGTAAATGCTGTCCCTCAATGCTAATGTAAAACCTCGGTTGGATAAGTATTCACCTGTGGAGATGAAAATCTTCTCTAATCTATCAGTTTCAGCTTTCGCTACTGGATAAAAATAATTCACGTTCCGTGGTCTTGTATAGGCTGCTATGGTGTGTAATTAAGCAATATATGAAAAAAAAGAACTATGAACTAGTTCATTTTTTGGAACTGTGGAACTTAGTTCAAAAATTCCTTTAAATTATGAACTATGAACTGAACCTTAAGTTTTCATTTTAGGAATGTGTGAACTGAACTTTGAACTAGTTCATGTAGAAAGAGAACTTTCCCAACACTGTAGCCTGCAATACCCGATAATGGTCGTCTATGTTCAGAGACATAGACAGGTTTCGACAAGCCTTGGACTCAAGCATAGACAAGTCTCAAACTCAACGCGCCTATTCTGACATTTTGAATTGAAAAAGCTTCCTGGATGTGAATGCGAAAAACGATCTTAAAACTTGGAAACAAAAGTCCAGTGGTGTTAGGAATCCGTTTGTGTGGGTTGTGCTTTTGTTTGTTTTCCCTCCACCACCAGGTGGCGCCTGGTTCTTGTTGACCTCCTCACTCACACACCTGCTGATGTTTTCCTCATTACCGGAGGACTCTTAAGCTGCTGACTGCCACTACCTCAACGCCAAAGTGTTTTGCGCCAGTTTTGGGTACTCTATCCAAGCTGAGTTTTGCTGAGTTTCTTCACCTGAGTCTTAATCCTGTTGTTTTTGTCTTTGCCTCTCGGGCAGGGAAGTCATCCTGCAAACTGGATGTTTTGGACCTTTTCCGCCCCTGAAGGATTCTCTGAGCATCAAACTGAGGGCTGAGGATTCAAACTGGTGGTTTGGATCTACTTTTCCCCAAGGATTGTTTGGGCTTCTCTTTGAGCAGGGGATTCATCTCCACAAGAAGCCGTTCAAGTACCGCAGTAAATCTAAGTGGCAGTCAGCTCCTCCGTTCCTCTAGGAAACACACCTCAACCTGGGTAAACCCTGTCCACCCTCCAACGAGAAACGAGCCTATTATTGGAACAACCCATGGATTCAACGAAAGACACCTTTTTCTGGAAATGTGAGTCCCGTTGCCTTTATTCCCTTCTTCAAATCAAAGACACAAATTTCCCACTGAGCCTGAACTAACCGCAGAATCTTCCCCTTCACTTCTCAGTCCCGGTTCAACAGTGTTTGGAGCAGCACTGGACTCCTCTCAACCAACTCACAATAAAACCTGTTAAACTTTTCCCTGGTCTCTCTGTTTGGTTTTCTGCATGTGGGTCAGATCTTTAGATAAAATCATGACAAGTGGATCGTTAACTTTCATTTAACCCGTTGATGCCTGAATTTGTATAAAAGTACATACAATAAAAAAAATGTTTTCAACCTTTAAGTGGTTGCCAAACAAAAGTGTAATGTCATCATAAGGTTTTTCCTGTTTATTTTTTCTGTATCATTATATTTGTGTCAATCAGCTATTCATTACTAAATGTGGCACACCTTCATTTTCTAAGCCTTGTCCTTAATGTTTATTTTGGTGAAAGTAACTAAAAAGTAGATAGTAACTTATTACCGCACAAAGATGGTAATATAAAGAAACTCATTACTTTCCATTCCATATATGTGTGGTTTTGCAGCATAATATATTTTTTGAAAACTTTTGTTTTCCTTTTCTGCAGTGTAAGTGTTTTATAATGTGTAAAAATTACATTATATATTCTGAGTTCAATGGTGGCCCTGAGACTAAAGTGCAAAACTAGATCCTTTTTACAGTTTACTCCGTTTGTTTTTTTTCTGTGCCTACATTAACAGTTGTTGTTTTTTTACTTGGGCAGGACATATTTAGATGCTAAACTTCCTCTGTTGGCTCCCAGCTGATGTAAATATGTCTACTGTTTTGCATTTTTCATCAACAACCTGCATATAACCTGCAATTCACTTCACAAATGACACAGATAAAGCATGTAGATGTTGTTTAAAATCCAGCTAGCTCATATTAATGTATTCCTGTTGTTTTCAGTAAAGTTTCAATGAGGAGATATGTTTAATATCATTTGAAAACACAGAGCTGTGTCTATTTGCATGTTTTCAAAACAAAAACAAGGTTTTGTTGGGCTACTGTATAAAGCATTGAATAAAGCCTTGAACTCAACGCTATTCCTGACATTTTGAATTGGAAAAGCTTCCTGGATAGGAAGAGAAACGTCTTCAAAGTGGGTAATATGGAATATATAATAATATTGGATTTAATATATATATAATATAATATGGGAGAATAGAGATAGAATGAAAAAGCAGAATGATGAAAAAGGGGTCCCTATGTCCTCCAGCAGTCTAAAGCCTATATAAAAGCAGAACTATAGAGAATAGATCAGGATAACCCCTGAGGCCACTCTAACTAGAAGCTTTATCAAAAAGGAAAGTTTGGAGCCTAGCCTTAAAAGTAGGACAGGGTGTCTGCCTCACAGGACTAAAACTGGTAGTTGGTTCCACAGGAGAGGAGCCTGAGAACTAAAGATCTCTGCCTCCCATTCTACTTTTTAGAAATTCTGGGAACCACTAGTAAACCTGCAGGTTGAGAGCGAAGTGCTCTGTTAGGAACATAAGGAACAATCAGATAATTTCTCCTCAAAGTTGGTCTGTCTCATCTGAGATGCCAACCTTGAGCTGTCAAAACATTCTGTTACTGTCAGTTCTCTAGAGTGTATCTACAATAGGTACCCTCACAATGTTTCCTTTGTCCCTTAAAAGATATGTTATATGCCTATAAAAAAAAGACAGAAAACCATTTGATCATAATAAATTAAGGTTATATATATACCAAGTATATCTGATACCAAGTGCTGTTGGTGTATACCTTTAAAAATTGTTATATTGGGACTACGTCCCTTTAAGTTACCCGTACCATTGTGGGAGGTAAGGTAATAAAACAATATCTATTCTTTCAGTGACTGGGCACAGAAATGTGGTAAAGAAAGCTCACTCTGATTTAGGTTCTGTGTTTCAAAAAGTAGCCTCTAATCCATTCCAGAAAATCCATTTAGAAATAGCCTGTTTTTTTCAGGAAAACAAAATATTGTGCTTCACACTTTGATGCTTCATAAACACATGCCGCTGTCTCTGTATGGAAGTGCATGCGTTGATTTGGGCAAGGCAAATCAGGTTTATATATATATATATTCCCCTTTTAGTAACAAGACAAATCAAATTATTGTATATGAAAAAAAGAAACATGAAAAAGGATATTGAGAAAAATACATTGCGGTGGCAGCGTATGTGCATTATCTTTTATGTGACTGAATATTAAAGATAATGAAAGTCTGATCGGCTTCTGTAGACCTGTGAACAAACTGTTGCAATAATCAATTCTAACAAAGATAAATGGATTAATCAATTTTTCAATGTCCTGCTGAGAATTTAGTCCTTTGATCCTGGAGATGTTCTTTAGGTGATAGAAGGCCGACTTTGTTCCTGCCTTTATGAGCCTCTGAAGGTTAAGCTCTGACTCCATCACTGCATCGCTTCCATCGCTCTGTTTAAGTTTTATCTTCGAGTTTTTATTGGTTTTACTTCCATTTTTTGCTATTCTAGTTATTTTCAACTATATTTAAGTTCCTAGCTATTTTTTGTTGCCCTCTTGTGTCAGTCTCCGTCTCCTAGCTCCTTTCTAGTATCCTCTGTTCACACCTGCTCCCAGTCAGCTGGTTAGCCTGGTCTTTGTTTCTTGCAGGTTTGTCATCATTTCTTTGCCCCTTTGTTGTGAGTATTCCTGGTTTTCAGTATTTGTTGATTTTGTGGATTTATGATTTTGGATTTTTGCTTCTTTATTAAAAGTTAGGTGTAGCATTATTATGAGGGGCCTCAGGATAGACCGTTAGGAAATGCCACATGCAATTTCTCTGGTCTATGATGTAAAGTTATCTATCAATATAAAACGGTCCATCGCTAAATATTCAAACCAGTATATTGCTGTACCGAAAGCCAGACCCATGACAAGAATCAAGAGTGCTTGTTTTAAAGCCATATTAGTGTAATTTAAGTAATTGCCTAATTTAAAAAGGAGGCTTTAATTAGAGTAAAGGAATTACAGTTCCATGCAAGGTTGTCTATTCCAGCTTTTCTGTTCTCCACTGTGGCTTTCAGTCTGCAGCTGTAGCAGGCGACTCTCTAGGGCCTCATCTCTGTCGGACCCAGGAAAACAGGCCCATTTGTCCACACTGTCAGCAGCTGTGGTAAGACCTATTTATGTGTTGTGTCTTTTTTTAACTGGAAATCCTCTTTATAAGGATGTTGATTTGCTTATATCTGAGATCTAATCATTCAAACCAGATTAAACCGCCTGGTCTGGACTCTTGTATTTAAGGCTGTTAGGTTGTAACTAAATAAACTGGGGGATATGTTGGTGCCAGGTCTGAAAAGGCAGAAAGAAAATGTTATTTAGCTTATTTTTGTATATAGATTCAACATACGCATAAAGCAATTTATCTAACCCAAGATTGACTAGAATATAAAAACAATAAATTAAAAACAGATTTAGCTGTACATGTTGGAATTAGTCTCAAATGTATACATACATTTGAGACATTAGTCCCTAATGTTAAAACCACCCCTTTAATCAGAAATTATCCACATTGATCTGTTTTCTAAGCAATATCTGCTTGTTATCTTATTTCTATAGCACCAATTACCAACACATGTCACCTCAAAACACTTTATAGAGACAATTCAATCAGATCATACAGTCACATTGGTTCAAAGTGTTCTACCCGAGGAAAACCAGCCGACTGCATCAACTCATTGACTCTTCAGCAATTCCTCATACCAAGCATGCTTGTAGAGACAGTGTTATCTTCTAAGACAGGTTTCCAGATTCAGGCCGTTTTAGAAGATTACTCCCTGTCTGCTTTGTTTATTCTAAAACCAATTTTCACAGTTTTGGGACCATATTTTATTGGGCCTGGTGTGGACAGGTCACCTGCCCAAGGTGTACAGCCCTTTTTTTTGTTAATGGCTATCAGAGAGGGGCACCAGCAAACCACACCCTTCCAAGGGCAAGCAAATATAGTCAACAAAGGATATTCTGTTCAGACACATATTTGTGTAAATTACCTGTTTAACTGTTAGATCTCCAGTGCTGCATTTGATACAGTTTGATCATAATATTCTTTTAGAAAGACTTGAATATTTAGTAGGAATTAAAGCAACAGCTCTAGAATGGTTTAAAATCTTATCTATCTGATCGATTTCCGTGTCGTTTGCTCATGTAAATGATAAATCTTCCTCAGCTTTTACTGTGGAGTACCACAGGGATCAGTGCTAGGACCAATTCTCTTTACAATACAGTATATATGCTCCCAATTCGGTAGACATTATGGGATTAATTTCCACTGTTATGCTGATGATACCCAGCTATATCTGTCTATAATCCAGATGAAGCTAACCCATTACATAGATTACAGGCATGTCTTGAAGACATAAAACCTGGATGACTCTTAACTTTCTCCTTTTGAATGCAGATAAAACAGAAGTTATAGTGTTTTGGAAAATAAGCTGATTAATCAGTCACTTCATTTGGATGGGGATTAAACTGATTTCAGAATTAATAATAAAGTAAAACTGTTTTTATTTTTGACCATGACCTGTCATTTAAATCCCATATCAAAAGAGGTTTCTAGAATCTCCTTTATTTCCTGATATTTTGCAAAAATTAGAAATCTCCTGTCCAGGAGTGATACTGAGAAACTTAGTCCAATGCCGCTCTTTACTTCAAGGTTAGACTATTGTAATTCTTTACTATCAGGAAGTCCACAAACTGTAGTTAAAAGCCTCTCAGCTGATCCAGAATGCTCATCATGTTGCGGGACTGTGGCAGCAGCCTCAGCAGACTTCCATCTCTACAGACATCTCCTCCAGCTCCTCTGGGGGAAGCTTGAGGTGTTCCAGGGCCAGCCGAGAGACACAGTCCCTCTGTCATGTCCAGGCCTGTCCCAAGGTGCTTCCTCCTGATGGGACGTACCCTGAACACTTTGTGAGGGATTTTTTCAGGGTTCATCAAAAACTGATATCTGTGATGGGACGCAGCTCTACTCCTAGCCTCTCTTAGACTTAGATGACTTTTACTGTCATTTTGTATATACAAGTGTAGAAGAGTGTATTCAAAACAAAATTAAATTCCGTACAGCTTTTATGACATTTACATTTTCTGCAGCAGTGAACAAATGTAAACAGAGTGGGAGAAAAAAAACATGATATGGAAGTTCAGAGCATTAATATACACTCCCCGGCCACTTTATTAGGTACACCTGTCCAACTGCTCGTTTAACACTTAATTTCTAAGCAGCCAATCACATGGCGGCACCTCAGTGCATTTAGGCATGTAGACATGGTCAAGACAATCTCCTGCAGTTCAAACCCAGCATCAGTATGGGGAAGAAAGGTGATTTGAGTGACGTGAACGTGTGGCATGATTGTTGGTGCCAGAAGGGGCTGGTCTGAGTATTTCAGAAACTGCTGATCTACTGGGATTTTCACGCACAACCATCTCTAGGGGTTTACAGAGAATGGTCCGAAAAAGAAAAAACATCCAGTAAGCGGCAGTTCTGTGGGCTGAAATGCCTTGTTGATGCCAGAGGTCAGAGGAGAATGGCCAGACTGGTTGGAGCTGATAGAAGGGCAACAGTGACTCAAATAATCACCGTTACAACCAAGGTGGGCAGAAGAGCATCTCTGAACGCACAGAACGTGGAACTTTGAGGCAGATGGGCTACAGCAGCAGAAGACCACACGGGTGCCACTCCTTTCAGCTAAGAACAGGAAACTGAGGCTACAATTTGCACAAGCTCATGGAAATTGGACAATAGAAGATTGAAAAAACGTTGCCTGGTCTGATGAGTCTCGATTTCTTAGCTGGTCATTATTCGGATGGTAGGGTCAGAATTTGGCGTCTACAACATGAAAGCATGGATCCATCCCTGCCTTGTATCAGCAGTTCAGGCTGGTGGTGGTGGTGTGTCATGGTGTGGGGAATATTTTCTTGGCACTCTTTGGGCCCCTTGGTACCAATTGAGCATCGTTGCAATGCCACAGCCTACCTGAGTATTGTTGCTGACCATGTCCATCCCTTTATGACCACAATGTACCCAACTTCTGATGGCTACTTTCAGCAGGATAATGCGCCATGTCATAAAGCTGGAATCATCTCAGACTGGTTTCTTGAACATGACAATGAGTTCACTGTACTCAAATGGCCTCCACAGTCACCAGATCTCAATCCAATAGAGCATCTTTGGGATGTGGTGGAACGGGAGATTCGCATCATGGATGTGCAGCCCGACAAATCTCGCGGCAACTGTGTGATGCCATCATGTCAATATGGACCAAACTCCTGAGGAATGCTTCCAGCACCTTGTTGAATCTATGCCACCAAGAATTGAGGCAGTTCTGAAGGCAAAAGGGGTCCAACCGTTACTAGCATGGGGGTACCTAATTAAGTGGCCGGTGAGTGTATATGGTGCAATTATGCCTAGTTTTTTATATTGGTGTTGTCAGTTTGAGGCAGATTCTGTGATACGATACAGAGGTTTTTTTCAACATTTAGCTGACTGATGGTGGTGGGGAAGAAGCTGTTGCAGAATCTGCTGCTCCTGCATCAAATGCTGCAAAGCCTCTTTCCAGAGGGCAGCAGGGGGAACTATACATGGTGGGGGTGTGAGGGGTTACTGATGATGTTACGTAATCAGGACACTCTGGGCTGGGATGAAATGTCCTTAATGGAGGGAGGAGGAGCCTCTAGGATGGTGAGGCAACTCATCCTATCTCTAAGAAAGAGCCTGGACACTGACACCTGGCAACCCATATTGATAATGCAGTTATCAGGTTTGGTTCTACAAATTACCACGCTGAGACTAGTCCCATCCAATCTGTTCAATAAAAGGAGAGATATTCAGTGGAGCCCTTTGAGCTGACTGGGCAAAGTGAAACGTAATGCTCTCCTACCAATGTTTTAAACCAATTACGTTGAAAATAAAATATCCATGGGAAACCACAATTTAACCACAAGTAATGATTTTACTATTCCTCTTTCAATGATGGAACTGCAGACTAGGGCAAAACACATGTGCGTCAAAATAAGAAGTTATATGTACACCCTCCTTCGCTGCCATATTTAATTTGGTTCGGCTGTGCACCTAGTTTCAGGAGAGGATTTTAAGGCCTTCCTGATGTGTGGGACAGTGAAAAGAGATGTTCTAACCCAACATTCATATCAGTATCAACGCCTCTTCTTTGCTCTTTATCTCCAAAGAAACCCATACACACCTATAACCATGACAGAATTGTTTGTTGCTATTGTTTGCAATATTGTAAAGCCAAGTGAATTGAGTGAAGCTATAGAGATCTTTATCTGTTTCTATTTACAGAGAATTTCAGAGACTCCTTCTGTTGTTCTATCTTGGGCCATATGCTCACAATTCACTGCCAGCTTTTTATTCCATCTCACATTTATTGTTAAAATGAGTTGTCAAATTGCTGAGCTGTCCAGCGTCAACAGTATTTCATCTCTCACACAAAAAGAAGCAGGTAGTTTAGATTCAGTTTGCATTACAAACTTGGCTTGTTTCACCGCGTTCTTGTCCATCGCCAAGGGAACTCGGCTGAATAGGACCGGCTGCTGCTTGATTCATGCTGGGTGAAACGTACACTGCCAACCACCACTACTGGACTCAGATAGCGAGGGTGACAATCAGAGCTCTGCCTGCCTTTCTGTCTGTTTGTCTGCCACAAAGTACTTGCTGTGGCACTCAGACATGGCTGAGTAGCTTCCAGATAGGCTCCCATGATAAATAGATCTCCCAGCCCTTGAATACCAATGCTTTAACTGTTGGGAAATCCTAAAGAGAAAAATGTCCTTTTTATTTTTTCATTCTTCTCTATGGGTGTCTACAGGGCTGTATGCAAGGCCCCAATATAATGAGGTCAAGAGTCAGTCACTCTTAGGTGGGTGCAGCAGCGTACTCCCCAGAAGATATTTTTATTTCTGTTATCTTAATCTGGCCATTTTCAGCGTCTTAAGGAGAAAAAGCAACATCATTATGACTTTTCAATATATTATAGTGCATATAACATAACATATGTCTTCATAGCCATTGTGAGGAGAGCGAGGTGTGCAAGAACACTGCGACCCTTTTTCCACCAGGATCCCTGTTCTTTTACGCTCTCATATCCCTCAGTTATAGCACAAACTTGCCCATTAATTTTTTCCACTTCCTCACCGCCTTGGCTGTATCTAGCCCCAGAACTAGTATCTGACTGACCCTCTACTGTTGTGGCGTGGAATAATATGGTGCAGACCACGCTTCAATATTGGGCATAAATAAAGAATATCTGCGACAAGCTCACTGCGATATACTGCTGCAGGAGTATAACCAGCCCTTAATGCAGGAACCTCTGAAGGAGGAGACAACAGGTCCAGAGCCAGAACGGGTCAGGATCAGGAAATCAGGATACAGGAATGCTATAGTAACTCTCACCAATGGCTTTAAAATAATTTGGCACTGATGACTGGTCTGAAAGCTGGTTAAAAAGATACTAATGCAGTTGGATCAGAGGAGCAGGTAATGATAAGTGGGCAGAGTTAATTAGGTGTGTGAAATTAATAAGACCATCCATCAAATCCAAATCTACATCCATCCATCCATCCATCCATCCATCCATCCATCCGGCATCCACTCCATCCATCCATCCATCCATCCAAATCATCCATCCATCCATCCATCCATCCATCCATCCATCATCCATCATCATCCATCCATCCATCCATCCATCCATCCATCATCCATCCATCCATCCATCATCCATCCATCCATCCATCCATCCATCCATCCATCCATCCATCCATCCATCCATCCATCCATCCATCCATCCACTTACCTATCTCTGCCTGCAATCCACCAGGCGAGACGCGGTGTACACCCTGGACAGGTCGCCAGTTTGTTGCAGGGCAAAGTGCCAAGATCATGACAAAATGTATTTTTATGTCATCTTCCTTTTGAAGCGTCTAAGACAAGTTATAAATGCGTCACCAAATTTAAAATAGACACCCAAGCCCCATACACTACTATGTTGATAATAGTGCCTAAAACAATATGCATTTCAACTTCCTGTTTCTAGGAGTTTTATTCGTAATTCCGACACATGTTGACAAAAAAAGAATTAGTTTCCAGAGCAGCCCAGTGTGAAAGTATGAAATATATAAAATTAGCTATAAATAAGTGGAAGTATAAATATTAAATAAACAAGATAAAATATTTACATTCAGGCAATTATATAAAATAAATATAGGAGTCTACAACATTACAACAGTTGTAAATAAAAATAGGGCATTCTGAGGCTTTTTGAGGGACCATTATGGTACTCTTCAAGTAGGGGCAAGTTACCACAGAAAATTATTATCATTATTATTTTGAAAATTAAACAGATGTTTTATTTTGTTTCTCTGCACGACTTCCTGTCCTGTGTGATCTGCTTCATGCCGTCTTGCTGCGTTGAGCTCCAGCATCTGGCAGAAATATGAAACCGGGTCAACACACCCAACACTTAGAAACTAACTTTAAAGAAAGTTTTTATTTTAAGTCAATTTGACTAAAAATGTCTAATTTTAACAGTCCAGTCTGAATACTCTGATTGGATTGTGAAAGGAGAATACTAATGACATAAAGAATCTAAATAAAAATTAAAAAGAGATCATATCTCTCCTATCCTGGCTTCTTTTCATTGGCTTCCTGCTAAATCAAGAATAATTTTAAAATCCTTCCACATATAAAGCCTTAAATGGTCAAAATACCTTGCCTTCACAATAAAATTTCACAATAAATGTGAAAGTTTGAACATACCCTAATTGAACTGTATCAGACATGAAGCCTGGTATTACTGGTGAAGATTCTCAGTCATCGAGGTCATAGTCATTCCAAAAAGTCAAAATAAAAGAAAACAATCCACTGAACTTGGAAACAAAGTCCAGTGGATTGTTTTTTTTTACTTATTTGAAGCCTGGTATTAAAAAAAAACCTGACCCCTCATCTGCATTTCCAGTAATCCAAGAAAAACTCTTAACCAGTTTAAAGAGTCAAACTTAACCATTATGAAGGCTGTGTAGCTCAGAGATTACTGGGTTAACAGCCTTCTTGGTCTCTGCTTTGCTTTGGTCACAAGGCAACATATGAACCCTGAAACAGGAGAAATAAATATCTGTTAATGCAATGGCTGGCCAGAAACTGGGTTAGGGCTTGTGCAGCTGTTTTCTTCTGTCAGTAAAAAAAAAAAACAGCACTTCTTCCTCCTTTGTACCACTCCACACCTGTTTTTTTTCCACCTCCATGCATCAGGGCATTCACAAAGGGTCAGTGTTAGACAGCCCACCCCCTGTCGGCCTTGGGACTCATATATTTCCCCTCAGACTCTTTTCCCTGCTGATAAACCAGCTTTTCCAGTCTGTCAACCGTCTGTTGCTACAAAACAAAAAGAGATGAGTTAAAAAAAAAACAGCCCAGCAGGCAAACAGGTCAGGTATCGATGACATTTCTTTCTATGTCTCTTTTTTTAGTTGGTTTCAAATTAAAGATTAAAAGTTCCGTCAATTATACTGAAAAACTTGCTATATAGCACCTATAAACAAATGTGAAGGAAATTAAGGGCAATTTTACATATAGAAAAAAAAGAAAACATCCAAAGTAAACGTTACTAAACAAGATTCTCATCACTAGAGTCTGAGCTGAAATAGGGGAACATAAACTTTAGCTTTTTTGTCCTTTACCACTAAAAGGGAACCCTTCAGCTTTCAGTAACGAAGCACGTTATGATGCATGTTTTGCCTGATATCGATCATTTTTTTCTATATTTGCAGTAAACTAGTTCCCCTCTTGAGACAAACTGAAGAGTTTCCGCATTAACTGTGATGAAATTGTTTGTGTACAACACAGTAAAGAATAATCAATTGCTTTTACACTAATGGCAATTAATTAAAAAGACCTAACTAATAAGAACTTACAAATTGCCTACCGAGGCATGATGCAGCCCTCTTGGCTTATATTTTATTTTAGTGTTTAACACATTTAATGCATATTTTTATGTATATTTGTATGTAAGCTTAAATAATTTGAGCATGTTTACCAGAACAAGACCACAAAACCAGAGTTAAGCTATTGTGCATGCATGCGATGAAGAAACAAGGAAGTAAAGGAGCAACTCAGCATTTACTGCGTGAGGGTTTCTAAAGGAAAGAGAAAATGTAAAATAGTTCAATAAAATATTTGCAACCAGGCAGGATAAGACACAACTAGCTATGGAAATGCAAAAGGAATGTTGGTGTTCATTAAACCTGGAGCTAAAGCTGCTGAAAATGGATTGAATTGATTCATCAGTAAGATGCCAGCAGATTGCAACCGCTAACGACAATCCCTATATTTAATCTGACTTGGTGCAAAAATGATCTTTAGGTGCAAAAAAACTCAGTAAACACTATGAGGACGAGCACTTGCTGGCAAGTCCTGCTTCTTCATAGCCAGGGTTCCTAAGCAGTTTTTAAAAGAATTGGATTTTACTTAATTTTAAAATACATGGCTCATTTGGAACGACGCATTAGTACTCAAAAATACCAAAAGTACAAATAATACCAAAAGTACAAAATAAACAAAGGTATTTTGTTTTTACCTCAACTTGAACATGGGTTTTTGGTTCTTTTAGTGTAGGTACAGTACATGACGCACCTTCAAGAGAACCTGAAGGAATGATTGTGTAATTTTATTCCAAATAATGCAACTATAAGGCTTGATAGAAACAAAGGCCGCAGGAATCAGGCACATGTCTCCTAGCACTTCCAGGGATTGTTGTTATACTTTGATCATTTTAAGCAAGGTTCCCATTTCTGAACTAGAATCAGCTTTTACAACCAAAACTGTTTGCAAGAGCAAATAATCTGATTTTTTTTTCTGCTCCTCACATAGTAACAAACATATAAATGTCATAGTTATGGTTCTGTTTAGTTTGGTTTTGGACTTGTGGATTTTTTCTGTTCAGGCTGTCACTGTTTAGCCACCAGCAGTTATCACAACAGCTCAGTCTTCCTCCAGCCACCACCCCACTCTAGATTATCTCCACCTGTTCCCACTACTTAGTACTTAGCTCACCTGTTCACCAGCCTACTTATACCTGCCTCTGTCTACTCATCTCTGTCAGAACGTCTCACTCTCTCCTGCTAAGTGTGTCTGTTTGCTGCACTTATGCCTGTTTCCTTCACTACTGGATCCTATATGCGCTGCCAGCTGAACTGTTCTAGTTGAGGTTGCCTTTATCTCCATGCTCCAGTGCTAGCTGTTCCTTGGTGAGTCTCAGCTGCTTACTTGCCTGTGGTTCTCCATGGTGGTTCTCTGGTCCACATAGCCTATTGGTTCTGTCAATATTTACATCTCCTGGTTCTCTGCTCACCCTTGCAAACCAGCACAGTCAACCAGAACTCATCTGGCAAGGCAGTAACAGTTTTACCTGCTTCATCTGCCATTATTCACTCCTTCAATAAACTCTTTAATTGTAACTCTGTGTCTGGCTGAATATCGGGTTCACCTACAGGAAATTATGACAATAAAGCCTTAAATAGCCAAGCTCCATCTTATATCAGAGATCTGATTGTTCCTATATGTTCCTAACAGAGCACTTGGCTCTCAATCTGCAGGTTTACTAGTGGTTCCTAGAATTTCTAAAAGTAGAATGGGAGGCCCAGATCTTTTAGATTATCAGGCTCCTCTCCCATGGAACCAACTACCAGTTTTAGTCCGTTGAGGCAGACACCCTGTCTACTTTTAAGGCTAGGCTTAAAACTTTCCTTTTTTGATAAAGCTTCTAGTTAGAGTGGCTCAGGTTATCCTGAGCTATCTCTCTATAGTTAGTTACTGCTATAGGCTTAGACTGCTGGAGGGACATAAGGACCCCTTTTCCATCATTCCTGCTTCATTCTATCTCTATTCTCCCACTCTGCAGAATCTATTAGTTCAATCATCTAGCGTTCTGCTCTCTCTGCTTTTTTTCTCATAGTAGCTTCATCTGGTCTGTTCCTGTTTGGCTGTGACTCCATCCTGGAGAGAAATATATAATTGACTGGATGGATGTGCTCTCTTCATCCTCTGACATGGGAGCTTGATGTAGTTCGTCTGCCTGGCTGTGTGTTTCCTGAACGAGGGGCCGCCCATTACCGTTGCTTTTTGTATCTCTGCTTCTGTCTCCTTGAACCCCAGCAGAACCTCAGCAGATGGCCGCTCACACTTAGCATCCTAGTTCTGCTGGAGGTTTCTTCCTGTTCAAAGGGAGTTTTTCTCCTCTCCACTGCATCGGCTACAAGCATGCTTAGTGTGAGGGATTGCTGAAGAGTCCATGAGTCGATGTAATCAGCTGGTTTTCCTTAGATAGAAAACTTTGAATTAATCTAACTGGATGATCTGGTGAACTGTATAGTCCTTTGAGATGACGTGTTGTGAATTACGCGCTAGTAGAAATAAACTGAACTGAATGAAATTTATTATGTGGAACAAACACTTAAAATGGATAAAAAGACATGATGATTACAGAATCTTAACAGTATGTACAATTGCATATGCAACCTATTTTTATAAACAAAAGAAAGAAGGCAGGTTTTAAAATTGCAAAAGCCCTTAATTGATCCAGCAGAGTGTCTGCCTGCCCTGGCTGAGTGATTATTGTTTCTATTGCCTGGAGAAACAAACCGTCAGCATCGGCTTGTTTTAACCATCATAGCTCTGTAAAGCTGACCTGAAGGGAAAAGCCTTTGGGATTTCTATATTTTTCATGTTTTCTCTAATATTTGTCCTTTATTAATCATTGTAACAGATTCACTAATAGCTCATTTAGCCTTAAATGACAAATTCAATCAATTGTAAATATCATGCTGCATGAAATGAATGAAATGTCGCACACTCTCTTTAATAACATTGTTTGAATGAGCCATTTTAAAGCTGTATGTGATGTAATTAACACTGCTGAATGGATGTCGCCTCACACACCGCTTTCATCTTTTCCTTCCTGCTTCCTGTTCCTTCCCCTCCTTTACAAGTTAATGTAATCGTTACTGTCAATAATTGAATAAATATCTGTATTATGTTTCTTAGGCTCTTATGTTGTGGTTAAAAAACTGTGCAGGCCAACATCTATTAAATCTCATACTACCCACTGGTGCATGGGCTAAAATAAAGATTTTGCTGCATCAAGCTTTGCTAATGTCAACTATTTGATCTGCTGGTCTTCTGTCATGGGGCAACGTAGCAAGAACATGTTTTCTGACTGGGTGGGAATCATTGTTAGCATGCTTTCCCTTTATCATTGCATGTAACAGACTCTGACATCTGTACCGTCACCGTATTGTATCCAGTATCCAGTATTTCATCCCCCTCTTTTATAACCAATTATACACCAACTGCTTCATGTACAGTAAGTAGCACAATCATGTAGTAAGTCGTCATCTGATATTATGTGTAGGCTAGAAGACATATACATCCAAACAACCACCCAGGTTCTCCTTGAGGGACTAAAACCAAGCAGCCTTAGTCAGTGAGTCGATGCAATCAACTGGTTTTCCTTAGATAGAAAAACTTTGAATCAATCTGACTGGATGATCTGGTGAACTGGAAAGAGCCTTGAGATGACACGTGTTGTGAATTCATGCTATATAAATTACGGTAACTAAATTGAATTGAATGGCAATGTAAAAAAAAATAAAATAAAATAACGGATATCACAAAAATATCGTAATTGAGCATTAAGGCCTGCTGATTGAATGTGGCCTAAGTTGTGAGCTGTGTCTGGTTTAGTTACCTTGGTAATTGTATTTGTGGCCTGGAAATGCTGAATCTTTCACCCTGTATTGTTTGTTCTCTAAACGGTGGGAGTCTTGTCTTGATGTGACTCTCAGTAGCAGTCTTCTCTTGCCAGATTCCCTTCAAAACAGCCTTTTGAGTAACTTCAGTGCCCAGAGCTCTAAATTATCTAAAATGTTGCTTGAAGACTTGTTTCACCTTTGAATAAAGCCTTGCCTTCTCTCTTCTGCCAAGTTGTATGCTGCGAGAGGAGCAGCCTTTGTTGGTCTGTGCGACGACTACCCCTTCTCACAGCTTTTTGAATGATTGGTCTTGAGCAAATAAGGGGTTGTCGCCTTGGATTTGTGCCCCAGAATGTCAAAGCTTGAATTAAATTATGAAGGAGAGTTATTTCTAGGACAACTCATTCGGTCCCTGGTCGGCTAATCTGTGACCTCTGATCTACGGTGTGATCCTGACTTCTTTTGGTCTTCTCTAGTAAGAAATTGTCTCTAAAAATGGCGAATCAGCATTGGGTTTAACCATAGGAGCAAATAGGGACTGAACCTCTATCCTGCTTCATCTTTTTTAAGACTTTCTACATTATAATGGTATTCTTTTATCAAAATATTTGACAAAGTGTTATTTTTCCTCCATTCTCACATGTCCAAGTGAAGCTTGGTTAATGCTTTACTTGGACGTCTGTGAGGTGGACACGGCAATGTTACATCATAATAGGACCCACACTTTCTAACCAGATTTTCAGCACTACTCACTTAGAAAAAATGTGTAACAACACAGAGATCTCTACAGGAAAAACATAGTGGACAAGTAAGCCTCTTCTGGCGAGGCTTTGCAAATATCGACATCTAGAAACATCTTGTGATTTAGCCCATTAATTTGACCATGATTAACAGATTGTAGAAATAAAACATTGGAAACCAAGTCCTTTCACAATTGGATGACACAAAGAGGTGCTGAAAAAGGTAAACATTTGTTTTCTACTTCTACATGCAGTGCAGTGTTTTAAAGTTGTGGTCTGTGTGCCCTACAATCCCACATGGGTGTTTAGGTTAGGTAGGAATAGCTTCATGACTTAGTGACACAAAACAAACCTAATGTCCAAAATGTCCTGCTGTGTGGTCAGTTCAGGTCATGGCAATGTCTTTTGATCTACTAAGAGGAGTTATCATCCACCCCTTCCAGGAAATACCTACCATGACCTTCCCAGTAAACAACACACCCACTTTCTCCAATCAATGAGCAGTGATAATAGGCTGAGCGATGCTCAAACGTGAAACTAAGAGACACTTCAGGCTACGATCACATTGCAGACTGAAGTGAGTTAAATCAGATTTGTTTGCCAGTATGTAAATGTAATGTAAATGTAAATCGCTTTATTTTCCCACATTGGGGATTTAACCCATCCCCCTGGGGAGCAATGGGCTGAGCAGAGTGGGGTTAAGGGTTTTGCTCAGGAACCCAGAGTGCAGGCAGTGGGGATCAAACCAGGTACTTGCAACCCTCTCAGAGCACAAGAGCACTGCTCTATCTCTATCCACTTGGCCAACACTATATAACAGCGAATGTCTGGGGGACAGTGATTCAAAACCAAATATCTTCAGAGCGGCTACAAATGACACAAAACTCATATGGGTGAGTAGAACATGATGTAATAGCGTAAAATCAAGGGGCCAATGTAAAAAGGTGTTAAGTTGTATGAATGCAGTTCATGCAGGAGATCACATACAAGTCACGTATTTGGAAATATGAACGCCAACGCAAAAGAATCTGATTTTAAGACAAATTAAGCATTAAGGCCTGCAGTGTGAGCGTAGCCTAAGTGGCGGCTAATCTGCACAGTGACAACAACCTTTTTTATATATTTACAGTGTCTAATGTCTAAGTATCCGTAAAATTCAAAAATATCCACTGGACTTGGTTTTCAAGATTTGAAGGCGTTCGCCACCTCTCGAGGAAGCTTTCTCAATTCAAAAATTCAATCCTTTTGAATTGAAAGCTTCCCGAAGAAGCTGGCGAAGCATCTTCAACGAAATAAGTCGAATACAATGGTGGAATTTTTCAACAGATAACTGATGACCTGGATGACTGAGAACCTTCATCAGCCTAATGTCTAAGAGTTGAAAATGTGTTTTCTTTCTAACTGTGAAAGGTCTTTAACATTTTACAGCCTTCCTGAAGTAGAGTCTAATTGCCAAACATGACATTACACTGTGCTGCAGCGCTCTAGGGCGCCATAAGGAAATCGCATCAACACAGAGAGGTGACATCATTTTGAAGATAAGGGTCTTTCTTTTTTCTTAAAAAGTTCTGTTCTGTGCACTGTGACCAGTTTAGAAGTGGGCATTAAAAACCTTTTTTTCCTATGCAAACACAAAGTTTGCGTATGAGTTAAGATAATTATAAGGAACCAGATATGAAATAGAGCCATACAAAATATATATATAGAGACGAGCATTTATTTGTTTTCAAATGTCACATAAAACCAGCCTATAGCCAGAGCCAGTTGTTAGTGAGCTCTGCTCTCAGCCTCTACATTACATTGTAGATGGGTTGTTTAATTTTCTCTCCTCTTCACAGGTTGCTCAGAAAGAGTTCTTTTGACTTGTGTGATTGTCTAGTAGAAGGAATCCACGATGCGCCTCATACTCATGAACCTCATGCCGCTCATGCCCATGCTCGTGAAGTTCCTGTACTCTCCGGGCCTCATGTACATCATTCTCCCTCTGTAGTGGGGCTGCTCATACATCAGCCAGTGGCCCTCCATCACGTTACAAGACATGAAGTTGGACATGCTGTAGCGATCCGTGATGCTTTCGCAGTCGTCCATCAGCTCGTGCATCTGACCCTGGAAGTTCTCCCTCTCGTAGATCCTCATCCTGTAGGAGCCTCTGTACATGGGGATCATGCGGCAGGACCTGATGCCGTCACTCATGCCCATCATGCTCATCATGCTCATGAAGTCGGCGTACTCGCCCCTCCTCATGAAGTACTGGTTCCCCATGTAGTGGGGACGGTCGTAGACCATGAAGCAGCCCCTCTCCACCCTGCAGGAGTGGCAGTGGCTCATGTAGGCGGACAGGTCAGACAGGTCGCTCGTACAGTCGTAAGAGCGGCCCTGGAAGTTCCTGTCCTCGTAGAAGATGATCCTGCCCATCATGTTCATGCCGGTGGAGGTCATTTTGGTCTGAGTTCGTCAGCGCAGGTGATGTTGCTGCTGCTATTGGAACTGGACTGCTTGTCAACTTGTTGGAGGTGGGCCCATTTTATACCTGACGACCGCACCAGCCCCTTTGTGAAAAACTGCCTGACCCAGCAAGACAGCGTGGAAACACATGGTTCACTGAGGCTTCTCCCATTTGCAGCTGTTCGCCTAAAAGACCTTAGAGAGGCAAATTCACTTCAAACAAGGTCAGACAAAGCCCCCATTCAAACGGTTAAAAGAAACAATAACACCTTTGTGACAAACTGAAAAGCTGTGATGTATTGTATCACACTATTCTATCTACATCTGTGAACAGAGTTAATTATAGACATTGCTTAAATTCTGCCAAACTTAATAATGAAGCACCTCAAAGGTGTTTTCTTCCAGTCAAGACGTTACTTTTATTTGTCTGGTAGATGAATAAATAAAGATACTGCTTTGCAGTTAGAGAGTCAAGCATAAAACTAATGACTCAATGGGTGACGCAGGTACAAAAGTGAAGAAAAAATGTTGGTCAGATGTCTTTATGTTGGAGGTGTTAGGTTTCCCTTCAAGATGGTTGTGAGATATTTCATAAAGAACAGCCCAGAGCCGCTAAGGAGAAACAGAAAGCTTGGTTTGTATTCGGCACAGTAAATTGTGAGTAAAGCTGGGCATACACTGCGATTTTTTTCAATCGTTGAACTCAGCTACAGCTCCACAGTGAGATTAACCTGCAGGGTTAAATAGTTCACAGCTTATGATGTTTGTTCTCACACTGTGTGACCCGACGCTCTGATGCGATCTACCTGCTCAAACTGTACATCTAAAAACCACGTCTTACTCAGCTCCATGGCGCTACTCCGACTTGTCTATCCAGAAGCCGAACGAGTAGAAGATGATCATGAAGCTCACTAGAGTGAAACGTTCTGCCTTGGCTATTTGTGCGATTTTGTGTGGAAAGCCCTAAAAAGAAAAGGCAACAACGTATTTTTGACAAAGACATGGCTGAGCAAACATGGCTACTACGGTCTCAATTTTACAGGAAGAACTCCATTTCACTCACACCCCCGCCATGCTTCTGTGTTTTCATCTGAGAAGAAGAATCCTTGTTTGCACACTGAGCGATTTTCCCACGACCACCTCACGACGGCCGACTGAATTTCAAACATGTTTGATTTTCTCCCAACCTCACGATTCCTGATCGGGCAGTAGTCTTGAGAGGCCGATCGCCCCTCGTTACCCCCTGTACACTACACGCCGCATCATCAGGCTGAAAGCCGGCCCGAAAAATTGTCTTAGGACTTGAAAATCGGCTCAAAAATCGGTGTACATATACAGTGTATACCCGGCTTAAAGGAGCGTACTGACTCAATCACAGACTCTGCATAGTCTTGTAGCGTGTGGTCATGCACCTCTGAATTTTATTAAATCTTTAACTTCCTGCTTTATTCAGAATAAGCTAGATGCAGACATTTAACACACTAATAATTTATTATGTTAAAGATCCTTAGTAGCGCTGAAAAATTAATTGCATTTGCAATATAATTGCAATTTAACAAAACGCAATTTTAAAATCGCAAAGGCGTTCAATTTCATTCATACTACATTTAACAAGAGTAAGACACAACATTTCTCACTACAGCGCTTTGGGTGGTAATAAAACACTTGAAAGGCAGATATTTTAGCGGCGAGCATGCAGGTCAAAGCACACAAGTAGAAGGAAGTGCTTTTTTCATGCAAACACTACAGTAAAGTCGTACAACAAAGGACTCTGGGCAAGCAGACTTTCAAAAACTGAAAGCCGAGGTTAATGAAAAAAACAACATGTTTGGGGTTGGGGCAAAGGAAAATAGTCGCAATTTTGGTTAAAGATAATAACTGAGTATTGCCAAAATGGTTCAGCCCTAGTGCTTGGTCACATTATATGCCTTAACAAAAAGACCAAAAAGCATTTGATCTTAAAAAAGTCTCCTGTGTAGCTCATGTTCAGGCTCGTATGTTGTCCTGTATGACCAATGTTGTGCCAGTTCATAATTAATAAGAATGAGCAAAATATATATATGAACTATTTAAATTCCATTTAGTAAATGCATGCTCCCACCCCCGCCCGTGCTCTCAGATCGTCATCTGCTTTACACCTGTCCATCCCTTCTGCCCGTCTTACCAGCATGGGGGGCAGAGCATTCAGCGGCTGTTCCCCCCCATCTCTGGAACTTTCTATGACCCCTACTTAGAAACACAAACTAATTTCCCCATTTCAAATCACAGCTCAAAACCCATCTGTTTAAAATGGTCTATTCTCTTTAATATTAATTTTCCAAATCCCAGCCTTTGTATTTTTTGAAATGTTTTCTTATTGTGTGTTTTGAGTTTTTTTCTGCCATTGTGTTTTTATCATTTGTTCGGTGACCTTGAGTGTCCAGAAAGGCGCCTTTGAAATAAAATGTATTATTATTATTAGTATTAAATGAATAATTTTCCACATTAGAACCTCATATTTCACCCTTTAAATGTGTGATGATAATATATAGAACGAAATGGAAAATACTGGATGCAGGCAAGGTATGCTGGATGTGCAGTGGAACATTCGGGGTCTGCTTAAAAGATCTGGATCAAAATGATCCAGACTGGAGGTGTTGAAGGGGATTTCGCTGGGAGTTGCAGGGACGTGGGCTGCCATTCGGCTGGCGTTTGACTGGGAAGGGCCATTTTGAATGGCTGCTACTTTATTTCCTAGACAGCTAGATCAGCTAATCCTGCTGAATATCCTTTAATGACACAAAGTTATCCCCTAGCTCTGCTCTAATAATCATCTCACAAGCTCAACTGAAGATGTATCAGATTTTCCACCGACTTCCTCCATTAATGTGTTTAGCAGCCTTATATCAATAACTGATATATGTGCTTGAAATCAGGCTTTAACTCCATGTAATAATTGTTCATCTAATTAAGAATTAGGCAGATAACATCTGCCTAATCTGGATCTATAATCAGTTTTCTGAAAAATACTAGGTGCATAAGAAAGCAGACACCAGTTTGCCTTTCAGCTGCTCTATTAAACTCAGATTTTATTGTCACGCAAAGAAAAAAGTTCCAATGTAAAATTAGAACTTTTTAGAAAATGGAAAAAAAGATATATAGATATAAATACTGCCTGGTTAAAGTTTGTGCAACAGTCAGACGTAAAAGGTGATCAAGAGAGTTGCAGCAAAAACACTGACATTTAGTCAAGTTATATTATCAGTGGCTGCTGGATGAGCAGGATGATGGAACGGCACATATCAGCGTTTCTTTTGTGTTTAGGCGTTTGACCCTAACACAGTGTTTGAGAGATCAGAGGTCAGAAATCACTGAAGCAATTCACTTTATTTCTGTAGCAACAGTTTACAACATGTGACACCTCAATGCACTTTACAGAGACAATTCAATGATGATCATCTAGTTAGAATGGTAAAAGTCTAGCAGGAACACCCGCTGATTGCATCCCCTCATTGACTTTGTATAATTGTGTTTATCCCAACACATTTCTTTAAAATTGATCTGTTACACTAAAAAGGCTAAAATATTCAAAGAAATAAAGCTTACTTTATTTTTAGTAAAGGGAGCTTACTGGGGCTGCTCAGTGGCGCAGTTCTGATTCCTGTCCCGGGGTCTTTCTGCATGGAGTTTGCATGTTCTCCCTGAGCATGCGTTGGTTCTCTCCAGGTACTCCAGCTTCCTCCTACAATCCAAAATCATGACTGTTAGGTTACTTGGCTTCTCTAAATTCTCCTTAGGTGTGAGTGTGTGCCTGAATGTTGTTTGTCCTCTTTGTCTCTGTGTTGCCCTGCGATGGACTGGAGACCTGTCCAGGGTGGACGCTGCCTTTCTAGCCGTAGACAGCTGGAGATAGAGGCGCCATCATCTTTCAGCATGCCATTTCACTTTTCTTTCATTAGTTCACCGCAGTTCTTCCAGCAGTCCACACTTTCTCTGCTCTTTTTTTCTCATGGTCTTCTCCTTCTTTCCCATCGCCCGGCTTGCCACAGGTTTTGCCTGCTGTGTGTCTAAAGTAGCAGCAGCAACCCAGACTGACAGCTCATTGGCTAATTTGGATCATGTGGTACCAGCGCTCTAGAGGGCTTCCCCAGACCCTTTCACGTCTGTCACATGTGCTCAGGGTGAACCTGCTCTCATCTGTGAAAAGCACAGGGCGCCAGTGGCGACTTTCCAATTCGGACTCGGAGAGAGCAGACCTCTGCCAAGCAGCACATCTAAACCATATTGTGACTTCCACCTATACCAGATTATCATCCAGATTATCACCAAACTTTAAAGGACTGTTCATTGGACTGAGAAGCACTTTTGGTAAACATTAAAATCAGTTCATAACTTTTCAAGTTACTAACTAACAAAAACTCTCCCATAAACATAATCTCCTAGTCTACATCTAGACAAAAAAAATTAAAGCCAGTAACTAAGTATACATACTTAGTAACTAAGAAAAAGATCCCAGTTAGTGACCTTAGGTAGCATTTTTGGTATCTGTACTGACAGGGTATGTAATTCTGTCTGAGGACTTTTACTTTTACTTCCTAAATTTTAACACAAATATCTGTACTTTCTACTCCTTACTTCTCCAAAGTCAATACTTCTAATCAGATTGAAAATTGCACAATGTAAGAGCTGCTGGAAAAGATGGGGGAAGTCATGAGTGCAGGGAGAATCTGTACATTTGGAGAGCACCTTGTTTATAGAAAATCTTGATGAATCAGATCCTGAGATGTAAGAGATTTCCCATTCATTTCCCCTTTAATTATATTTGACATTCTCATGTTAATTATGGTCCAATTCCCGGTTCATATTGAATGCTATTAGCAGTTTTAATGCAGCGAATACCAGAAATCTTAAAGTACTTAGCTGCTCATCCAGGATGTCTGTCTGATTTTTTTTAAATAGAAATTTTCTCACTTTTGGGACAATATGGTCTGATAAAGAGTACATTTATATACATGTTTAAGCCAAAATAATTTGAAATTTAAATATGACTTCCTTATGACTTTAAAAGCTGTTCTTAAATAGCAGTTATATCCAAAGTGAATAAATTTTTCCTGTATATGAAAATCAACATATTAAACACTGCAAAATGATCTAGAAGTTAAAAAAAATTCAATTGAATGCCTTTACCCTTAATTTGAGTAGGTAAATAAGATGATTTGCAAATGGAATTAGATTTTTTACTCTTAAAATAAGATCATTAGATAATATGCTCTTGAAATAAGACAATACCATTGTATTTTGTATTCTAAATTTAAATTGTCTCAGAGTGTCTCACTTAAGTCCTCAGTTCAAGAAAAAATACACTTATTTTAAGAACTCTCATCTTCTTTTTTGCAGTGAAGTCAGATACTGCTCCTTAATAATGCTTCAATAAAGAATTCAAGAAAATAAGCTTATGAAACAGGCATCACAAAAATGACAGTAGTGCTAGAAGGCTGAAAATAATGTAACCAAAAAAACCACAAGTTAAATTAAGTCGTGTCTATAGTCAATGCTCCCCACTAGAAAAAAATCGAAATCTAGATAAGTAATTTTTTCTTAAAATAAGTGCATTTGTTCTTGAATTGAGGAGATTAGTGAGAAACCCTGCCAATAGAACAAGACAATTTACACGTAAAATAAGAAAACACAATTGTATTGTTGTATTTCAAGTGCATATTATCTAATTATCTTATTTTAAGAGTAAAAATACTCATTACATTGGCAAACCATCTCATTTACCTATTCAAATTAAGGGTAAATGCACTTAATTTAAGAAATATTGACTTATTTTTAGATCATTTTTCCAGTGCATATGTAGGGCTATATGTATGTAGTGTTTAGATCCGAACTCCTCCTAGCAAATGAGTGGTGTGCTCTGTGGTTCTGTACAATTTTCGCGCCAGTTGCCAGGTCTGCTAACACTGGTCTGCAGCAGCCAGCATGAACGTTAGCCCGTCTGCAGCAGCCAGGGCTAACGTTAGCCCATCTGCAGCAGCCAGCATGAAAGTTAGCCTGTCTGCAGCAGCCAGGGCTAACGTTGGCCCGTCTGTAGCAGCCAGCATGAACGTTAGCCTGTCTGCAGCAGCCAGGGCTAACGTTGGGCCGTCTTTCAGCAGCCAGGGCTAAAGTTAGTCCGTCTGCAGCAGCCAGGGCTAACGTTAGCCCGTCTGCAGCAGCCAGGGTTAGCGTTAGCCCGTCTGCAGCAGCCAGGTGCTAACGTTAGCCCGTCTGCAGCAGCCAGTGCTAACGTTAGCCCGTCTGCAGCAGCCAGGGCTAACGTTAGCCCGTCTGCAGCAGCCAGGGCTAACGTTAGCCCGTCTGCAGCAGCCAGCATGAAAGTTAGCCTGTCTGCAGCAGCCAGGGCTAACGTTAGCCCGTCTGTAGCAGCCAGCATGAACGTTAGCCCGTCTGCAGCAGCCAGGGCTAAAGTTAGTCCGTCTGCAGCAGCCAGGGCTAACGTTAGCCTGTCTGCAGCAGCCAGGGCATTAACGTTAGCCCGTCTGCAGCAGCCAGTGCTAATGTTAGCCCGTCTGCAGCAGCCAGTAATAACGTTAGCCTGTCTGCGGCAGCCAGGAGGGCTAACGTTAGCCCATCTGCAGCAGCCAGCATGAAAGTTAGCCTGTCTGCTGCCAGGGCAGCCAGGGGCTAGCAGCCAATGAAGGTTAGTCCGTCTGCAGCAGCCAGGGCTAAAGTTAGTCCGTCTGCAGCAGCCAGGGCTAACGTTAGCCTGTCTGCAGCAGCCAGGGCTAGCGTTAGCCCATCTGCAGCAGCCAGTGCTAATGTTAGCCCGTCTGCAGCAGCCAGTAATAACGTTAGCCTGTCTGCGGCAGCCAGGGCTAACGTTAGCCCTTTCTGCAGCAGCCAGCATGAAAGTTAGCCTGTCTGCAGCAGCCAGGGCTAAAGTTGGCCCGTCTGCAGCAGCCAGTAACGGTTAGCCTGTCTGCAGCAGCCAGGGCAAAGAGTTAGTCTCTGCGGCAGCCAGGGCTAGCGTTCCCGGCCTGCATCCAGGGCTAACGCAGCCGTCTGCAGCAGACAGCATAACGTTAGCCCGTCTGCAGCAGCCAGTGCTAGCGTTAGCCTGTCTGCAGCCAGCAGAACGTTAGCTCGGCTAGTGCTTAACGATGGTCCGTCTCAGCATGAATCCGTCTGCAGCAGCCAGGGCTAGCGTTAGCCTGTCTGCAGCAGCCAGCATGAAAGTTAGCCTGTCTGCAGCAGCCAGGGCTAACGTTAGCCCGTCTGCAGCAGCCAGCATAACGTTAGCCCGTCTGCAGCAGCCAGGGCTAAAGTTAGTCCGTTGCAGCAGCCAGGGCTAACCGTCTGCAGCAGCCAGCGGTTAACGTTAGCCCGTCTGCAGCAGCCAGTGCTAATGTTAGCCCGTCTGCAGCAGCCAGTAATAACGTTAGCCTGTCTGCAGCAGCCAGCTAGCTGAACGTTAGCCTGTCTGCAGCAGCCAGGCTAACGTTGTAGCCCGTCTGCAGCAGCCAGCATTAACGTTAGCCCGTCTGCAGCAGCCGTCTGCAGCAGCCAGCGTTAGCCCGTCTGCAGCAGCCTAACGTGCTAAGTTGCTAAAGTTAGTTCATCTGCAGCAGGCAGATGGACTAACTTTATTTGAGTTAATCTGACTGCGATAATTATAATTCAGATTCCAGCTTTGAATGTGGTGACGTCACCAGTACGCTATCCATATTTATCCTGCGTGCTCTCGTTCTCCCCACGTTCATACTTTCCTGGGGTTTTGTCAAGAACATACTTGGTGAGAACACGGGTCCATACTTTTGTGAATTGAAATGCGGACCTTTTCTCGGCTCTATCATGAAGCGACTAGAATCTGCCAGAGCCTCATCTCATATGACTTCAACCTACTATTCCTACTGTTGCAGAATCCTTTGGTGTTGACATGGGCATCATAACCAGAAGTAAACATTATTTTTTTTTTTTGGACCCATCAAAATTTATAAAACTTTTTTTATATACTATATTTTTGTCAGTAAAATTAATACTTCTTTTTTTGCACCACTCTAGACCTCCTATGGATTTAATATGATTAAAAATCTATCGATCCATTTTCTAACACGCTTATCCCGAGTGACCTGGACAGGTCGCCAGTCCATCGCAGATGATTAAAAATATGTGGTGTAAAGGTTGTAGTTATGTTCCTGCTCAAATGGGATCCAGCTTTACACCCAAAGAAGCATGATGTAGAGAACTATTGATCTGTAAAGTCTGACCTTCACTGACAGACATACTTTTCCACACACTGGTATATTTTTATATTAATATTAATAGTTTTCTATCTAAGAAAACCCAGTTGCATTGACTCATTGACTCTTCAGCAATCCCTCACAGTAAGCATGGTTGTAGCAGGCAGTGGAGGGGAGGAAAAACTCCCCTTTTAACAGGAAGAAACCTCCAGCAGAACCAGGTTTCAGTGTGTGGCCGGCCATCTGCTATGAAGGCCGCACTGGGGTTCAAGGAGACAGAAGCAGAGATAGGAACTTTGCCTGGCTCCCTATATTCCCTTTTAAAGCAATCCAGTTTTCCTTACGCACATAACATCTGGAATTTCTTATAGTTTTGAATAGTGTTGCGCCGATGCCACTTTTTGGCCCCGATACCCGGCTGTGCAGTATTGGCCAATACCATCTGTTTGAAATTGATGTGTGTGTTTATATATGAAGAACTGCAGACTACTTGGATGTAAAATAATCACCATCATGGCTTTGTCAAGCTGCTGCCTACCTTTGTGAAGCAGGAAAAAAACTAATACAAAAGTGAATCAGTAGAACTTTTTATTGCCTACCTGGAATGGGTGACAATGGAATAAACTTTTGGCTCTCAAAATGGTATCGATGCCCTATTTGTTGGTGCTCACTGATACCGATACCACCATTTCAGTGCTGGATCGGGGCCCGGCCGAATACTGGTATTGGTATCCATGCAACACTAATTTTTAAGTTAAATTAAGGAGAAATTTCCTGTTTCCTAAAACAAAGTAGCCTCTAAAGTCAGTGTTAGCCTTTTACTTCAAGATGCTTCAAAGAATTTTCCAACAGATTTACAATGTTCAGCTTTTAATTGTTTAGCTCCACAGCTGCTGATTCTGCTTCCTGGTTGATGGGGACAGGTGTTGTGTGAATGAAGCAGATGTGTCCAGCTTGAAAAAGAGCTCATGAATTTGTAAGCTGAATGTGAGCATTGATGACTGAAATACATCTTCTGCCTCCATTTATCTGTTTACTACATATCTGTTGATTTCATGTTAATGTGGATTTAAAGACATTTCAATTAGTGGAAAAGTTTATAGGGGGAAATATAAAAAAATAAGTCTAATCACCCAAAACTTTCATGACCCCCATGCAGTACCTCTGTGGACCCCCTAGGGGTCAAGGACCCCCTGTTGAAGACCTTCTCATTAAGAAATAAAGTCAAGTTGTATTGCTGTGATGACTCAAGAGTGGTTTTCTCGAAACAGAGGAAAGCAGCTGTGGTTTTAACCATAAGCTGTGGGCTTAATATTAACTTGTCACAGAGAATAATTAGAAGTCATTACGCTAAACGCCCTGAGAGCACTCTAAATGTGGTTCTCCATGCTAAAAAAAACTGCTCAGTATGCTCTAGCTTAAAGAGCTTGCAACTTCAGAATTATCGGGAGGATTCCAGGAAAGCAGACACTTTATTCTGAGCTCTATTTTCCTGCGTAGCTTAAAAAAACCAAAAAGGAAGAGCGGCGGAGAGCTGATTAGCGGTTGGATTCTGCTGCTTTTAAAGCATTTCAAACATGCTGCACAAAGAGGAAGTTTAACACAGGAAAAAGACGTCATTAACGTTTCCCTTGTTTTTCTTCCGAATTGATTATATTTACATTAAACCACACTCAGAGTTAAATATAAGCATGCTGTGCTTTAAATTCTTGTAAAATGTCTATTTATGATCTATGATTTTTTTTTCAAACTTTCCTAATTCCTGTCAACACTTTAAATCGTTTGATTTGGCTTTATATCGTTTGGCCAAATTAAATTTTAGGGTTATTTTTACAGAAATTAAACCTTTGAGAAAAGTGTGATAAGGTTGGTAGAATAACCCTCTTTGCTCTGCATTGAGGATTTTAAGACCCCAGAGAACCCCCAGTCTCTAGAGATGCTCTCTCTGTCTTACAAAAGGACCTAAATGTTTTAAATAAGTAGCAGTAATTGACTTTTATGTGTAAAAGTTCCCAATGTATCCTGTTCCTGTCTACATAACATCTAGCTTTTCTACTTTTTAATTGTTTAGTAAAAAATAATAGAGCAATCTTAAATTTTGAGCGATGTTAAATATACATTTTTAATAACAAAGTTTTTATACACTTGAACATAAAATGACATGTTGAAAATGAGTAATTCCCCCTTCAATAATAAAAACAATTCTTAAATGGAGGTGCAATCTTTAAACCAATGGTGTAAATATGGTTGTTCTTATGATTCTTTTTTTTGTTGGTTTTTCTCCAGGTTTAGAGACTTCAATGGTGTTGACTGGTGTTGTCTCTATGCTTCTTTCTCTCCTCTTTAAGGCCTGGTTATCCTCCCGCAGCAGTGTGTCGCAGTGAGCTTGAAGCAGATATATTTGATTTATGCCCAATATTGAAGCGTGGTCTATGCGCTATGTTATTCTACGCCACAATGGTAGAAGGACAATCAGGAACTAGCTGTGGAGTCTAGATACGGCGAGGCAGTGAGGAAGTGGGGAACAAGTTTCTTCGCAGCGACAAGCGGAGGGACATGAGGAAAAAAGAGCAGGGGGAGGTGGAAAAAGGGGTCCCAGCGTTCTCTCGCACCTGCGCTCTTCCTAGCTGGTCCATCTTCATGAGTAAACTTTCCACAATGTCAACACACATTGCGACACACATACAGACGTTGTGCTTTCTGAGTATCAGAAGTAGATTAGCCTTTTGCCCCATTTCCACTACCCTTTAGAAACTGCCGATATCGTTCCGAGCACGGTAACCGAGATAAGTTTTGGGTGTGAATGGTACGCACAACTGAACTGGACCATTCCAGACACAACCAAACCGCGCTAAGCTGGTACTAGTTCATTAGTAGGGCTCGCCATGGTTCAGTTCTGGCTCAGTTGTCTGATAACAAAGAGCGCATGAGCAGACCACGTCATCTCCTTACAGTCAGCCTCTGTAAACATGAACCTTTCAAACTGGTTCCAGAAAGGGTCGTGTGGCTCCAGGTTTTCTTTCTAACCAAGAAATAGCGCACTAGACTCCAGTCATCTCATCAAGTCATCGTGTTCAGATTTGACTCACTTGATGAGGTGACTGGACTCTGGTGTGCTATTGTTAATTAGACATTCATAAAAATAATAGCTTCCCTACAGTGCCACATGATTTCCAGTGATTATTCTGCTTAGCAGTGTGATGAACCTCAACGCCTGTTGTTGTTTCCTGTGTCTGTAAGCCCTGATTAGACTATTGTTTGTCGTATCCACTTCCTGAAAGCCGACTCTGTCAAGTAAATTCACCAAAGGCTGCCTGCTTCACCTGACTCTCCCCAAACAACGGAATATCACAATTCTAACTAAACCTCCTGAATGTTACGGGCGCCACCATGTTGGTTTGCCTGTTTACCTCAAGAGAGCAGTAGTACCGTAGCTCGTCACTAGGAGGCGAGGAAACATGCATGGTTTGTAAATGGTCTTAAGAAACCAATCGGTACGGATCGGTTTTCAGAGGGTAGTGTAAGTGAGGTATATTTCTCTCTTTTTTTCCCACCGTTCTTTCATTTCTCCTTTTCTTTCCTCTTTGTGTCAATTACATTAATGTAAGTGCTGAATCACCGTCTGCATGTTCCCAACGTATGGTTGTGAAGAGCTCCAAAAGGCTGGAAGGCCTTATTTTCATCTACCTAATCTTCAGCTCCTTTTTAACAGATTGAAGTCAGAAGTCTAACTACCACCAAAAAAAAAGTATAATTTAAAACTAAAACTATAGCTCTAAAAAAATGACACCTTTAAATATGAAGTGATGCTAGAGGCTTTTTGAAGACGGTTGTGTTTTATTTGACCTAACACCTTTATTAAAAGTGTGAATATGTACTTATGTTGAGGCTATTTTAAGTAGTAAATGACACTAAAGAAGATAAAAAAAGGTGCAATGTTAAAATGTATTTATATTTTGAACAATCTACTTTGAGTACATCCAAGTTCTTGAGTTGTTAAAGTTGTAGGGAAGTCCTAGATAAATGTCAAATCATTCCGTCTTAAACATGTATATAAATGTACTCATTATCAGACCATATTGTCTGATAAAGAGATAAAATCTGTCTTAAAATCTGTGGGTTTTTTTGTCGTTATCTCATGCAGGCCAGTTAGTTCTACGTCAGCCTAAACACCTAAATTCGACCAATCATATATCAAAAGTCATCTGTCAATCAAATTTTTTCGGTCATAGCATCTTGATTCATATGTCACAGCTAATATATGCAGCGGTTGAAACCAGAATCCTTTTCCTTTCCCATTGAGTTCGCGTCCCAGTGTTCCCGCGAGGGGATGGGCGTCTGTATGATCTTCAACGAAGCGTGAAGCTAACAGAACTGGCAGCGTTGCGAGGCAAGGGCTCAAACATGTGGCAGCTGGAAGCGCTTCTACACCAAACCAAGCTTCTGCCGCCCTGATGCTTTTCTAAGTCACCAATTTAGTGCTACTTGGTCTAATGGAATTTCCCATTGGGAAGCTACTAGCACTAAGTTGCTAACCTAGTTAACAAGATGCTTCCAACAAACCTTGCAGGTGAACCTTCCGCCACAACAGTCCACGCACGATAGTTGTTAAACGGCCAATCACATTCACTTTTATTCCACGGCCAGGAATAAAGTAGTTGGAGAAGTTTAAGTGTCTTGGGGTCATTTTCACGATGAGGGAAGGGTGGGAAGGATAGGTAAAGGCGGATTGGTGCGGTGTCTGCTGTGAAACTTTATGCCCTGTACCGCTCTGTTGTGGTGAAGAGGGGCTGGGCCAAAAAGCAGAAACTCGATTTACGGGTGGGATCTACGATGCCTCCTGGGCGTCTCCCTGGTGAGGTGTTCCAGGCACGTCCCACCGGGAGGAGACATAGAGGGGACCCAGGACACGCTGGAGGGACTATGTTTCTTGGCTGGCCTAGGAGCGCGCCCTGGGATTCCCTCGGAGGAGCTGGCCCAAGTGCCTGGGGAGAGGGACGTCTGGGCCTCCCTGAAGCTGCTACCCCTGTGACAGTGGAAGAAGATGGATGGATGGATGGACATTCACTTTATTCACTAGTGTAAAGTCGTGCACCACTCGGGAGAATTTGGAAATGCAACGGTTGGTAAATATAGCTTTCCTATGACTTTAAGTACATCATCCAGTTTCTTAATGTTTTTTTTTCAAAATCATCATTCCTAATGCTGGTCTGATTGCATCATGAATCTTCTCAGTGATAATGACAACCCTTTAAAAACTGATCTGGATTTTTGGATCTCCAATTTCGTCCGATTTCTGCCATACTAAGAAATATTAAATATATTTCCTGTTTCATTGGCTCCTGTTTTTTCTGTGCTGTGACATGAAGGTTGGCTGTAGTGAGAAGGAACAGCTGTGCCTCTTGTGCCTGGCAGCTTTTCTTACATCCCACAGTCTGATCTCACATCTGCACAAGGAGCCTTTAACAGGCTGTGAAAAAACCCTGCAGCAACCACCATGCTCTAAATGTGCTTGGTTAGCAGGAAATGTCCACCGCAGCTCTTAGTTCAGTAACAAGCCTGTCGCTTGCTTTCTCTTTCTGCCATCAGTTTAGTTATAAATCAAAACCTATGTATAACTCAGGCTTGAGTTATACAACACAAGAAAATATTATAAATATATATCTTTTCTTGTGATATAAGGAGGAATCAATGAATCTTAAGCATCATTTCCAGAGAAAAACTGTTCAAAAGGGGAGTGAAAAGTTCATCACATCAAACCCTTTATATGGAGGCCTTGGAAATTAGTCTATAAACTCATGTTCAAGAGCATCTTTAAACAGCTGAGGAAGTCCTTCTAATTGCCACTCCAGCCTTTTCATTTGAGTTCTCTTGATGTTCATAGGGAATGCCAGGAACTCAAAATGTTTCCGCAGAGTGACCAACTCAGCCATGTGTGGGGGCCCAGTCAGACCGGCTAAGCTGACTCCTTACAAAACCACAGATATGCAGACATGGTTTAATTTTCTCAGGAGGCACGGGCACTGTGTCACTGAGAGGCTATGAATAACTAGACAGACGAGGGCCCGGAGGGTTTAATTGAAAGAGAAACACAGAGGGGTTACACTTTAAAGGTGCACAGTCACATTACAAAAAAGACCCAAACCAATTGATCTACGCTCTCTGCAGAGTGTTTGAGGGTTCCCGGTAGATTGCCTACTCGACTCGTGTTTTTTGTACCTGGAAAAGGTATTCAACAATGCCCCCTGTGGTGCCCTGTGGGGGAACTCCAGTATTATTGAGTCAGGCCCCTTTACTATAGTAAATCCAGTGTCTGTACAAGTAGAAGTTTGGTCAGTTTTGCCCCCATTATGTCGAGTTGTTTCCGGTGTATGTTGGACACCAGCAGGGCTGCCCTCTGTCACCGGTCCTCTTATGTCATAGGGGGTGGGTCTGTGGTTGAAAACTCATGGTAAAATCCGTAATGCTCTGCTTGACAAAGTAATTTTTTTGGCCTTACTTCAACACCTCGATGGCAGTTCTAGTGCCATACTCGAAGACAGGACACGTTGAAATATAAATTAATAAATAAGCAACTTAAGCTGACAAATGGTGTCTGTCTTTATTCATAATGTTTAGTGAAAGCTCATAATTTGTCTGTTTGTGTCATGATTTGACCTTAAAGGCCCAGGCCTTAATTGTTCTTTTCACTCATCTGCCTAACTCTGAACGCTCTCTAATTATCACTGATCTCTTCCACCTGCGTCTGTTCCTTTATATTGGGCTCAGTTCCAGCTATCAGGGCCAGATCATTGCTTGTTCCCTGTTCGCCTTCTGTTTCGGTCCTGTCTGTCGGTTTTGTTAGTTTTAGTTATTTCCAAGGTCCATGTTCCCGTTTCCAGTAGCCGATTATTTTTGAGTCTGTGTCTTCCTTGTACTCCTACTGGATTCTGCCTGTCTGTAGCTGTCCCTTTGGGCATGCTTGTGGACCCGTCTGAATCCAAATCTGTCTTTAGGAAAGATGCAAAAACACCAGATGGATGAAGAAACAAGGCACGATTTTTTTTTAAACCAAACTATTCAACATAAAACTTTTCTTTATTAAATTCTTCAAGAATTTTGGAAACTGTGACTTCTTCCACTGTTATTCCCATAGTAAGCATGCACTCAATTGCATTGGTAAAAGGATTCATTGGTCTCGGGCTGCTCGATGGCTAGTACTGCTGCCTTGCAGCAAAAAAGTTCCGGGTTCAATTCCCCGCCCTGGGTCTTTCTGCATGGGGTTTGCATGTTCTCCCTGGGCATGCATAGGTTCTCTCCAGGTACTCTGGCTTCCTCCCACAGTCCAAAAACATGACTGTTATTTGGCTTCTCTAAATTATCCGAAGTTGTTAGTGTGTGTATGAATGGTTGCAAACGACTAGTGACCTGTCCAGGGTGGACCCTGCCTCTCACCCGTAGACAGCTGGAGATACAGTAGGCAACTGGACCCCAGCAGGGATAAAGCATGAAGGAAAATGGATGGATGCAAAATGGATGGAATCATTGGTCTCAGCTAAGCATGGTTTTGTGTTACCCAACAGACTAACCAAATGCTCCACCTTTTCAGAGAACTACAGTTCTTTTTGCATGACACTTATCGTGGCCACCTGGGATTCCATTTTTGATCACAGAAAACATTAATTTCAGGGGCTAAATAAAAACTGTCTGAATGAGAGACACATTGATAAGATTTTTCTTAAGATAACTCAAAAAAAGCCTGAAAACTATAGCCTGCAAAGGTTAGAGTAAGCCTCTGAGTCACAAGTCTGACACCGGTTGACATTCTTTTTAATTTTATGTGACAAATAAATCGTTATATCCTTACCACTGAAGCATGTGGAATCTGTTAAGTACTATTATAATGATGATAATTTAAAAAAATGCACAGGCCATAAATTGTTTTTTCCAGGTCCTTCAAGGTTCCAGACTTGCAAACAAGTACGGTCTGCCCCATTTAAATGAGCACATTGTGGCTGCACCTGGGTAGCTTGAGAGTGGCTATAAAAGAAAAACGAAACTCTAAGCCCTGGAAATGAAGGTCATAAAATTAGTTTTTATTTTCAAGATAATAAAAATGAAAATAATGATTACTCTTACCTACAGTGTTTTTAACATAGCACTGTGTAATGTTTAGCTACTAGGGGTGTAAGTCCTGTTGGGACTCAGCTGCAGCCTTCTGTCATCTCATAATTCTTGTGAGTCTAAAACCTGGTCCTCCACATCTACAGCACCTGCCAATCTATCCTCCGTTAGTCTCTTGATTCCTCGTCTGTCAACAATCAACAGGAGCAAATCAAATCGGATCAGAGCATAACCTTGTCAGTGTCAGCTCAGTGGGTGCTCATTGCCTCCCAGCAACTGCATCCTTCCTTGGCAACTGCAAGCAAGATGACTCTCAGAACTATCCCACTGACATCTTTCTGAAACAATATTAAATGCATTCACAACTTTCCTCATTGTGCCTTTTGCCCAGTTTCAATTCCTGTCTGGATCTCTGGAAAATATGTTTCAAAAGTAAATCTTTAAAGGTAAAAGTCTGGTCATATTCAGAATACAAAACTTTGAAAGTACTTTAAATATGAAATTATTCCATACTGTTCAATAAATGATCAGTGTTTTTTTTAATTCAGAGTAATTTTCATGTGAATGTGCTTTACTGGAGGCATCCATGTTTATCAAAGAACACTACTGCCACCTACTGGTTAGTGGCGTCACGCGGTGCGGTATCAGCTGTTGATCAAGTCCCAGTGCTGTATCTGGTGTTTGTCTGCCAACGGCGCTATTATCCAAGTCATCTTGAAAACATTCTTCTTCCAAATGTTGGCTACATATTACGGGTTTTTCTCTGGCCAGAAGTTAAATGGCAAATCCCTCCCTCTTCAAGTTGGCGATCCAACGACCAACCCGTCCGTGGAGGATCAGGAATCAGAAAGGTGGAATAACTTTTTTCCACTTTTACCCGATGTTCCAGCATCCAGCTGCCATGCATGCGTGGGCATTGTCAGTTTCACTATAGCTCTGGTGAATTTCAATGGGTGAAGTCCTCTGGAAATCTTCAATAATTGTTGTTGATTGCAGATGTGTCTAGTAGTTCCCATTGATTTAGCTTGGAAGCGGGGGAGAATGGCTAACTAGCAACCGCACCGTGTGTCACTGCTGGAAGATGGCAGGCAGGAGGGAGGGCTACTATATTTGGGCAAAAATTGTTTTTATTTTTTTACTGATTAACGCTAAATTCAATAAATCAACGCGAATGTATTAGTTTTAGATATAAATAAAGATTGATTGGTTGTTCCTTGCTGACTGGACTTTTCTACTAAATTTAATTATAGTTGACTACAGTCAATGCACTTTATAGAAACAATTCATTTAAGTGTCAAAAAATATTTCTGTCTAAGGAAAACCCAGGTGATAACATTAGGTAATTGATTTTGCAGGATACACAGTCTCTGCAAATTTTTCAGGAAGAACAGGCAGAGACAGTAGATATTGGCTTCCATTGTGTTGTTGAATCTACAGCAACGATTCACACTGAACATGCATGCAGAGAAAGTGGAGAGTAAGAACTCCCTTTTAACAGAAAGAAACTTCCAGCAGAACAAGGCTCTGATTGAGTAGCCTACCCTTAAAAGTAGACAGGGTGTCCCATTATAGTTTTAGGAACTCTTGTAACTGCTAGTAAAGTATGCTTAGGATGCTTGTTCTATGCAAATTAAGACTGAAGTGATCTTTTAGGAATATAAGGATGAATCAGGTCTCTAAGTTGGTCCTTTAGGGCTTGATAGCTGAGAGGAAGGATCTTAAATTCTATTCTGGGTTTACCAGGAAATCTAGCCGTATGACATTGAGGCTTTCTGATGGGTATTCTGTGTTTTTTTATGAACATGCTACAATTTTTACATTCAGTCCCACTGTTTTTCACTTTGGTTTAGCTACAAATAGAATTGCTCACTGCTGCATTACTCTGTGCCAGGCTGGACTTTTCACCCACTGTACTATTATTACTGCTGACCATTCAAACATGTTCACTGCCTCCTTTCTGACCACAATGACCAACGAAATGTATGCATATGAATTTGTACCTGATATTCAAACATACTAACTATAGATGCAGGTTAAATATAGATTCAAATTGAATAAATCACTTTGCGGGTATGAAGTATTTATATTTGTTTATCCTTCCATACAATTGCTAGGCTGGTAAATTGCATTATTATAGGCATATTCATGAAGACTGCTTTGATTTTACACACAGAAATTGCTTGTGTGAAGGTCAGTTTTGCCTGTGCACACACTTTTACACACTTTTTTATTAAATGGAATCCTTTTGGCCTGATCCTATTTTTGATCAGGCATATTTAGTGGGCAGGTTTGGGTTAAAGGCATGTATGACAAGTAATAGGAGGAAACGAGAATTAAACCCAAAAGTTTCAGATTCCATAGCAACATCCATTCCCCTGGAGTGACGGTCCCCCCATATGTTTTCATAAAGTAAATTTAAGATTTGGAAAAAAAAGAAGTAAAACTAAAACAATCATCCTAATTTTCTTGTAACTAAAGCAGTTTGTATAAAAACAGAAAAGCCTTTTCTCCAGCCAGTTTGGATTGTGGCTAAAGTAGAAACACTAGATATATATATATATGTATATATATATATATATATATATATATACTATATATATATATATATATATATATATATATATATATATGCTATATATATATATATATATATATATATATATATGATATATATAAATAGACCTGCTGGGTGACAGCATGGTCTTCTCTAACTCCCCGAGGTGAATTTCCCAGAGGAACACACCCATTAGATAAGTTGTATCAAGAGCCCACCGGCATTAGACCGATGTCCACACACATTAGGCTAATGACCTTGGCAGGCGAATGCTTCAGGCATGCTGCCTGTCCAGATTCAGACGCTGCCTTTGAAAAGGAGACGCTTTCTACCTGATTGAAGTCAGACTGTCAGTCATGTCTGCTTGACCTCTCACCAGAAAGGAATTAAGCCAAGGCTAATTATGCTGGAGGCCATTACTGAGGAGCTGTAGAAGTCAGAAAACACTTGTTTTAAGTGCCTGGTATTATGTGTGAATCAAATAAATAACAGCAGCAATGTGTGGCTCTAAAGTGCTCCAAACATTGATCCTTCCTATGGATGCTAAAGAGTTTAATCACCTGCAGCTGATCCAGTGCAAGAACCATATAAATTAATTCACCTAGAGAAAGCTAAGCTAATCTAAGTAAAGTGCAATCTGTATCTTCATACAGGTCTGTTTCACCGTTGGTGTTTTCCACCCTAAACACAGTGAACTGATACCTTATATGACTTTACCCTCTGACTGGTTGCTGGGATTTATTTCATGAGTGATTCAGCTGTGGTGAGGTCAGAAGAGATCAAAAATAAATTGAAAACTCTTTATGAGAATCACTATAATCAGACAGTTTATCAGCCCCATTGTAATCTATTTTTTGTGGTAACACAAAAGTAGTTTAAACATATTGCTCTCTGCTTGGTTTTACAGTCAGGTAATTTTTACAGTGTTGTCCTTTTAAATGGAAACGAGTGTTGCTAGAGGATATCAGCTTTAAAAATGGTGAAGTTCATACAGAGATGCGTCGTTATCACTGCAATATGCTAGATAGAGCCTCCATGTTGAATAGTAGAAGTGCTGGCAGGTGGATGTGCAGCCACACATGCTGTAGCATATTGTATGTAGGCCAGTCAGTTTAGTTATGCACATACGTTCATGTGTTTGCTGGTTCTCCTATATGGCCTTCGGCAAAAACTCTAAAGATCTTCCATCATGATCTTTTTTGCTACGTTCACACCGGGCGCAGCAGAAGCAGCGAGTTTACATGCAAAGTCAATGGTTGATGTGCGTCAAGGGGCAGCAAAAGGTCCCGCAGCGCTTTTGAGCAGCAGGTGCAGAGCGTCTGAGCAACTGAAGCAGCGTGTCGGGCGCGTTTAAGCATCTGACGCGCCGCAAACGCACTGCTGCTCGAGATGGAAAAATTGAACTTTTGCGGCTCGACGCGCCGCGTCAACCAATCAGAGAAGCTAATCTGGGTGCTGGCAGGGAGACACATCGCTGATGATACAGGCGCTGTGATCACTCCTCTGAAACAGTTTATTAACGCTCTAAATTAACTTAAAATGCTGAAACCTGCCGACAGAATATGTTCGCTTTTATTATCCTGCTGCCTGCAGTTTGGATTATTTAGATGAATAACACCTACCAACTGCAGCCGCTGTGAACCCCGAGGAAGCGACCCGGCCAGAGGCTGCTATCGAATGGGATCCTACTGACAGCGCGCCCGGTATGTGGGGGTCTGAGCAGCTCCGACAGAAATAATATTGGGAGGCAGGATTGTAATCTGGATGAACTGACTGCACTGATTACGTTTGCAGGTGGAGTTTCCCACTTAGAAACATATTAAAACTACTTTATTCCCACTGATCACAGCAAATATAGCTGCAAGGCAGAGAAAGGATAGTGAAGCTCCGCCCAACGGCGCCTCAGAGCACACTTTTGCACCGCGCAGCCAGAGCAGCAAAGCTGCTTCAGCCGCGCGTCAGAACTAAAAACTGGTACAAGCAGCAAAAATGAAGCAGCAGACGTGATTTTGCTGCTTTTGCTGCTCTTGCTTTAAAAAGTTTCTTTTGCATGATATATGCCCTTTAATCTGGGACTTCTCAGGATCATATTTTTGCATAAATATATTCATAACTTTCACTCTTCAGGAACAGCTGGAATGTGGAATTTACAAATTAAATCGTTTCTATCCATAGATATTTCAAATCATGCTGTGGATTTCTGCTGCTCCTCCTGCAGAGTGAGTTTTCTTTACTACTTCCTTTTCTGACCATTTTGCTGTTGTGGTTTTCATCATGATGTTTGTTGCCCTACTGGAAACATAACATCACACCAAATTGGTCTGAATTGTATGTTTGTAATGTGGCTAAAACCTAAAAATGCCTTTTTCAAGGCATTCCAGCTCAATCAGTCTTGAAGAGTTTTGGCTTTTTAATTTAGAAACAATCACTTAACATTGAACCCCGAGGAGGCGACCCGGCCAGAGGCTGCTATCGAATGGGATCCTACTGACAGCGCACCGCCGGTATGTGGGGGTCTGAGCAGCTCCGACAGAAATAATATTGGGAGGCAGGATTGTAATCTGGATGAACTGGACTTTCTCATTACGTTTGCAGGTGGAGTTTCCCACTTAGAAAAAAACATTAAAAACTACTTTATTCCCACTGATCACAGCAAAATATAGCTGCAGAGAAAGGATAGTGAAGCCCCGCCCAACGCCTCGGACACACCTTTGCACCGCGCAGCCAGCAGGCACGGCTCCAGCCGCGCGTCAGAACTAACCGGTACAAGCAGCAAAATGAAGCTAAAAGCAGACGTGATTTCCTTTGCTGCTTCTTTAAGCTGCTCTTGCTTTTAAAAAGTTTCTTTTGTATTTATATGCCCTTAATCTCTTTTGGACTAGGATCATATTTTTTTACAAATATAGGCCCATAACTTCTACCTTCTCAGGAACAGCTGGAATGTGGAATTTACAAATTAAATCGTTTCTATCCATAGATATTTCAAATCATGCTGTGGATTTCTGCTGCTCCTCCTGCAGAGTGAGTTTTCTTTACTACTTCCTTTTCTGACCATTTTGCTGTTGTGGTTTTCATCATGATGTTTGTTGCCCTACTGGAAACATAACATCACACCAAATTGGTCTGAATTGTATGTTTGTAATGTGGCTAAAACCTAAAAATGCCTTTTTCAAGGCATTCCAGCTCAATCAGTCTTGAAGAGTTTTGGCTTTTTAATTTAGAAACAATCACTTAACATTTGAGAAATCTTAAGTGATTAAACTGGGCTCTAATTGAAGACAGATTAACTAAATGTTGATATTACTGCCTTAAAACAAAATGTTGGCTTTTATTCATCAAAAAATCGGGTTATGTGCATTTGTTCTCCATTACTCTCATGGTTCAATCAATATGTGTTCAAAGTGTCTATCTCTATTCTACTACACTGCATGAGGAATCTATTAGTTCAATCTCTAACGGTTCTGCTCTCTGCTTTTTCTCATAGTAGCTTCATCTGGTCTTCTGTTCCTGTTTGGCTGTGACTCCATCCTGGAGAAATATCAGCTCCATTCAGCTTTGCTGCCATCAACACCTTTGTTTTATAGATGTTGGAGCTTAGCCTGTTTTTTCCAGTGTAGTCCCTGTTTCTGGCTGTGACTAACTGGATGTGCTGCCTCTTCATCCTCTGACATGGGGAGCTGGCTGGGAGCTCGTCTGCCTGGCTTGTGTGTTTCCTGGACGGGGCCGCCTGTGGAGCTGGTTGACAGGGAGTTTTTCCTCTCCACTGTCGCTACAAGCATGCTTAATGTGAGGGATTACATTCGAGTCAATAAGTCGATGCAATCAACTGGTTTTCCTGAGATAGAAAACTTTCAATCAATGTGACTGTATGATCTGGTGAACTGTAAAGAGCCTTGAGATGACATGTTGAGAATTGGTGCTATAGAAATACAGTGAACTCAACTGAACTAAAGCTGCTTAGGAACAAAAGAACAAACAAGCAAAAAAATAAGGACAAGAAAAACAGAAACTTTTCTATGGCTGCAGATACAAACACTCCCAGAGAAGATAGAAAAAAAATGAAAATGGACATTTGCATATGAGTAATAGACCAAGGACCTGTGAAACCAGTAGCATGTTGGGAAACCATTACTGAGTTTATATGGAGCAGCACAGGTTATAAAGTCTAAAGACTATATGTGATCTAGTGTTACTTAAAACTGCCCCTGTAGTGTAACATAGAGCCAGGGGCCCGGTTGCTAGCTACCCCAAGAGGAAAAAGTGTCTCCCATAATGAGAACAAATCTTTAAGTTGTGCCCATAAAAGATGCTGAACGAATCTTGGATGACTGAAATAGACAGTGATAAAAAAAAGGTTGTTTTCCAGCTTCCTGCTGCACATCCTGACAACATTTCATGTTCATCGCCGGTGTTGCCTGGCTACAACCTTTCCGAGGCTTATTTTTATCACGGTTGCTGTGTCTTTCTTGGCTCTCACGCTGTTTGTTGGAAGATGGTCAGTCTGTTCTCCATAGCATGTGGCAAAAACAGCAACATATTGCTGCCTTTTGTTTGTGCTGCAGCATGTTAGTTTTTGTTTGTTTGGATTTTGCCATCTAATGTTTGTTAGTGGGATCCCTCCTATGCAGCTGCACACCTGCAGTCCTGATTAGCGACACGGCCATTAGTGCTGTCATCAATGATGATGCTCTTTTTTCCAGATTTTATTAGCTGAAGGAAATATACACATTAAGTTTGTCTTACATGCTTCTTACAGTCAGTCTCTAAATAATACTGGTATTTATTACATTTACATTTTTTTTTTATTAATATAATAAATCTGTTTAGAATTTTCCTTTAAGTCTGCAAGCAGTGCAATATAAAGTCGTTCAATAAATTCAGCTTCTATAAAAAAGCTCATTTCCATATGATTTCACATTAGATAGACTAACTGGAAACATGCACTCCTGTTTATTTTTATGCCCTTAGATTCCATTAATTGTGCAGATTTACTGCTAAGAGGTAATAGAAACATGATATTTAAGATCAGAATATATAAACAAAATCAGATTCTGAAATATTAGCTTAATGACCTATAGCAGAGGTAACCAATTGAAAATCAGTGGGGTCCGAATAAAGGAAATCAACCACCAGTAGGTCAGGAGACATTTTTAATTATAACTGTGGCTTTAAAACTGGATTCCTAACACTGAAATGAAATTGAGAATAGCTTCATGGCGCATCCATGTTGGCTATACATTTGAATTTGGAACAAAAATATAAACCAACACCAGAATAAGCATCACTACCTAAAGTGTTTTTCAGTGAAAACCGTGGATATCAAGGCTTCATCTTCAAGCCTGATCAGATTTCATTGTGTTAGATTCTGTTCATGCTTGAATCCTTTATCACTCCAGCAGGTTGTGCCAAGCATCTCCCAAATGACTGTGTTCATACGATAACAGAGCTAACCATTCTCACCTTCTTTCACCAGTTCACCAGCCAGGTAGGAATCCTCAAGCAGTCCAATACACCTTCTCTGCTCTCTTTTTCTCATGGTCTTCTCCTTTCTTTCCTATCGCCTCGCTTGCCAGCCAGGTTGCCCTGCTGTGTCTGTGCGCAGGCAGCAGCAGCAACTCCAGACCGACAGCAGCTCATTGATCATTTGGATCACGCAGCCTGGAGCCTGGACACTCTGGAGGGCTTTACCGCGATTAACAGGAGAAGCGCAGTAAAGTGAAATTAGACACCGTCGTCGGACAACATTCATTAATTTATAAATTTTTTAAAATAGGTTGGGTCCAGATTAATTAACCACTAATCCGTGACCTTTGACCTATAGTGTTTAAGGCCTGTTTAAATGGTTCTTTTCAAAAGTACTTTTAATTTAATTAGTTAATTGTCTCATACATAGGAACACATTGTCTAAATGGAGCATGCAATCAGCAGGCTGTCCATCTTCCTCGCTTGTCAGAGCTGTGCTGGTTAAATATTTTTCTGCTGGGCCCCTGTTTGGTTTATGTGTTGTTTTTTCTCATAAGTAACTGAAAGGTAATGGCTACTAGTTTAATGGTAACACTAAGCATAAGAAAAGCAGCAACATCCAGGTGGTCAGTTAGCCTCTTTGCTTCCTTCAGTCGACACCACATCCAAACCTTGACTCATCTTTTTCCTTTATTTTGCTTTTTTGTTTGTTTTTTAATTTATTTTCACTTGAATCTGCCAAATGTTACACAGAAAATAAGCCATTTCTCAGGTTTGGATGGAAATGGAAACATCCAGAAAAAAGAAAGGGAAAACTCATTTTTATTTTGTGCCATTTTAGCATCACCATGCCTATGAAAGGTCTAGTGTGGACTAATATGGACACTTTAAAAGGGTTAAATTTAACTGCCTGGGAGTTTAATAAACAGATGTCAGTTTGCTGTGTTAGGGCTGGAAGATGGAGTTGATTACATATTTGAATTTAGAACAGATTAGATAAACAGTTTAAAAGCTTTAACCCTTTATAGGGCAAGTTACTGTGTTTGATAACTTGTACATTCCTTAGAAATGGAGTCCCCCCCCGTCCCTCAGTGAGTTCTAGAAGCACAAGATCTATATCCAGCCGTTCAGCAAAGATGCTGCTACATGGCTGTACATCTTATTTTGGCATTTGACCAATTAAATGATATATGATTGAATTATATATTACCTACTGGAAATTAAGACGGAAAAAAAACTTAAGAAGTCAAGAAAAAAGGTAAAAAAGCTCATTAAAAAGTTAAAAAGTAAAGTAAAAAAAAATGTTTCTTTCACACTTAGAGTGTTTTTCATAATTTTCTTACAGAAGCACGTTTGTTATTTTTCTTAATATATTCGCGCAAGTTGGTGTTTCTTGTTATTGATTTGACAAATTCATTTTTGCCATCAAACTATCCATATTTTTTGAATGTTAAGAAGGTGATAAGGTCTTGTCCTGGATTCCAATAACACTTTTGTCTTTGATTTTCAAAGTATTTCACTGAGTGCCCTATAAAGGGTTAAAAGGGTTTGGCAATTTTTTTTAGTGTACTTTGAGAAAATTTAATTGGCAAGTAACTGGTTGAGGCAACCCTATGTGTTTATTATCCTCACCCTTTTCCCCTGTCCTCTGTGCAGGTATAGACATTGTGAGCAGTGCAATGTTGTAAATCTGTCATGTCTCTATGTTGTCTGGATTGAAGATCTTTATTTTCCCTAAAAAAGGGGAAAGAAAAAAAAGGCACAGTGAATAAATGTGTATCCTAAACAATGTGCCAGCCTTAGTCACTGTTTTAATTTATCGTTACAATAAGGTAATAATTGCCCTATATGAATCTGGCATAGTGAAGCTAGACTGATTGGATATCTGACTGTCGACGTCACTATGACCGCGCTGTCCCAATCTGCTTAAACTGGATGTTTTTTGTATTAAGTTTGATTAGAATGAATGAAAAACTTGCATATTTGGCAATTTTACAAACAGGAAAGGAAATGCTCACGCAGCCATGTTGGACCCCTTCCACAATTCATTCCCTCCTCTCAGTTATGAAGGCCTTTTCTTCTTTGAGTTTGACATGTCATCGCAGAACTATTTCTGATGCCAAACGGAGGGCACAAAGTTAACGATGGGCACTTTTACCAGCCTGTGCCTCTCCCTAATCACAGCCTGAAGACAATCACTCTGTTATGTGCTGTGGTTTAAGATGAGACACAGCCAGCGGTGGCTGTGTGAGTGTCAGAGGTTTAAAACTCTGTGAATGTACTTTTGTAATGGCTTTGCACAAAGAGCCTCACATCATGTCAGACAAGCCTAGGCACAATAAAAGAGCATTATACTCTGATGTATAGACTCGTACCATCTGCATTCTTGGTCAGAGACAGAACGATGCTGTGGAAGCAGAGACTCTGTTCTTTGTGAAATTTTTCACAGAGTTCCACTGCTAATTGCGTTATATAGCTTTACTCACTGGGGGGGATGGCATTCGCAAGCTTATAACTGCACCCACAGACTTATAAATCTCAGCAGCATCACATACAGAGAGGAATTGTGTCTTTCATTTGGCAGGTGTTGTATTGTGCTGCCAAAATAAAATGAGGTCAGCTTTGAACTATCTTTGCTAAGTAGGAGACACATTCTGGGGGAAGCAGGGATGCAGGACGACTAAAGTAAACAGCCGGAATTTCGAATGTAAGCAGAGTGCCGTCTACCTGGAACACCTGCTGTTTAGGTGTGGCTCCTCTGCGGTAAATGATGGGAAGGCACCAGGCTGTATCGTTTGTTTTACTGTACTGTCGCTGTGTTTCTTATCAGGCACAGATGTGACGACGCAGCATGGAAACCTTCATCGCTCTTTGGCAGGGAAATCAGGCGAGAACCTGGAATAAGAACAAACTCTCAGTTTTTAGTGGATGTGAGCCGAACAGAGTCCAGCTGTAGGTGTACATCTCTATCTGCACTGATTCCTGCAGAACCTTATGCGTCCCAGTGTTTCTGCGGCTCCATCAAAAATCACCAATCTTTTCAACATATAATTAATCCTTTGGGATTAGTGAGTAATACTTTAAATCTTTTGATTTCAACATCAGACAGTGAGATATATTTAGTGCCTTTTAGAGATATGCACACGAGTTTAAGATGACATAAAACAGACCATCTGTTTTTGAGTTTTTTTTCCCCTTTGCTGTTGCGTGTGTCTGTGTTCAAACGGTGCCACTGCTGCAGCTCCTTAACTTTGTATTTTTAACAGTTGTGGAGATACCATGAGTGTTTTTCATTTAGAGACACATAGAAGAGACAATTGTCTAAAAGGGTGTTGTGTTATTTAGCTGAAACTTGACTAATACTGGACAGTAAAACAACATTACATAATTGAAAAAATATTTTTGTGTTTGATTAAATGTTTCCCAAAGAAGATTTGGCCATATTAGGATCAATAAAAACTTTAAGTTCGGTATTCATCAAAAAGTATGACAAGTATTATAACAAAAGACATTGGAGCTGGCTCGGAGCTCGTCTGTCTGGCTGTGTGTTTCCTGGACGGGGAACTGTGGGTCTGGTTTACAGCTGCCTTCTGTATCTCTGCTTCATTCTGTATGTCTGCTTCTGTCCCCTTGAATCTGGGCATATACTGTATGATTATTTGCACTTTTCGGGCTGATTCTCTAGTCGAGATTTTTTCGATTGGGCCGACTTTCAGCCTGATCGCGTGTTGTGCGTCTTGTAGTGTACAGGGGGTAACGAGGGGCCATCAGCCTCTCATGACCATCACCCGATCAGGAATTGTAAGGTCGGGAGAAAATCAAACTTGTTTATAATTCAGTTGGCGGTCGTGAGGTTGCATCAGAGCGTTGATCACACAGTGTGAGAACATGCATCGTGTGCTGCAGTTTTGTCGTTCTGTTTGAGCCGTAGCTGCATGAAATGACTGAAAATAACGCAGTGTATGCCCGGCTTAAGAAACAGAAGCAGACATACAGACAGATGGCCGATCACACTGAGCCTGGTTCTACTGGAGATTTCTTACGATTAAAACAAGTTTTTCCTCTCCACAGTCGATAAAGGCATACTTGATGTGTGGGATGGCTGAATTCAAAACCGGTCCCTAAACTCCATTTTGCATTGACCCTCTGTTTATGTGTTCCTATGGAGGGTCTGCCACATTAAATGACCACACAGTGGGTAGGGCCAGTAGACCATTCAATCATTAAAATCGTAGGGAAGCAGCTGTTCTAACCGTTGCATTTCCGCCAATTCCTCCCCGAAAGTGGTGCACGCATTTTTACACAGGTGATAAAAATTTATTTGATTGGTCGATTATCAAGGGGTTGTTGTGGCGGAAGGTTCACAAGCAAGTTTGGTTGTGGCTGGTTTGTTGGAAGCATCTTGCTAATCAGTTAGCAACTTAGTGTTAGTAGGTTCCCAATGGGAAATTCCATTGGGACCAAGTAGCACTAAATTGGTGACTTAGAAACGACGCCGTCAAGGAACGCTATGGACAGCAGAAACATGCAAGAGGAGGAGAGTTTAGTGTCGGAGGTCGTGGATGAGTCTCCTCCCGGCCATCCATTTTTTATTTAGAGGAGGAAAGCCGGGACCTAAGATGTTGTGGGAAGAGGACGCCAGGGCGGCAGAAGCTTATTTGGTGTAGAAGGCTTCCAGCCGCACATGTTTGAGTCCCTTGCCTCGCAACGCAAGCCAGTTCTGTTAGCTCTACTACCCGCTGAAGACACAGACGCCCATCCCTGTGAACACTGGGATGCAACTCAATGTGAAAGGAAATTATTGTTATTTCAACCCTTGCGTATATTAGCTGCGACATATGAATCAAGATGCTATGAGTGAAAACATTAGATTGACAGATGAACGCTGATATTTAGGTGTTCAGGCTGAGGTATAACTAACTGGCCTGCATAAGATAATGAAAAAACACAGATTTTAAGTTAGGATTTTTTTTTCAATAGAAACTTTTTACATTTTGGGAAAAAATGGTCTGATAAAGAGTACATTTATATACATGTTTAAGCCAGAATGATTTGGCATTCTAAACATTTGTGGTGATAAATGGTGTTTCTTTGTTTAAAAACTATTACTTTAGTTTTGTTATGATTTAGCTGAGGAAATCAGCACATTGTTTCATCCATGCACTGAGAGCTGGAATGTGTTCATAGTCACCTGGTGACATGGTGATATAGAGCTGTATATCGTCTGCATAGTTGTGGTAACTGACGCTTGGGGAACTCCACATGAAAATTCTTTGGTCTTTGATGTAAAGTTACCTACTGACACAAAAAAGTCCCTGTCATTCAAATAGCATTTAAAACAACCAAACGCTCTAATAAATAAAATGATCAACAGTGTTGAATGCTACACTAAGTTCCAGTAATACCAGAACTGTGGTTCTTCCACAGTCAGCATTTAGAGAGATGTCAATGACAAGGACAGTACTGTGATGAGGCAAAAGCTTGGCTTGAACACAATGAAGGAACTGGCCATTGTTCAGAAGGTGTTTAGTTGCTGAAACACAGTTAAAAAAAAAATCTTACTGATGAGAGATTTTTTTAAATACACTAGGCCTGCAATTCTGCAGTAGCAGCTTGTCTAAGTTGCTCTTTATTCAACAGTTGTTCGATAATTGCTGTTTTAAGAGCCTGGGAGAAATGCTATTATGTGAGTTAACCTCTTTAAAACGCGACGGGTCACGGGCAACCCTCGGTAGACCTTAGTGGTAATAACTCAGAATGCATAAAATAAATTCCACCGGTAAAATCTTTTACCAGCAGGTGGAGCCATTACATGCAGCTCCAAGCTGACACCAAAAGTTCCAAAACCCCACAGCTCTGGAACTGTTATATAGCTAGAGGTCTGATATTTTCTGCATTAGTGACTGACACGCATGTGTAGAAATCAAATATAATACAATGGAACCTGCTTTTATTCAAGAATGTCTTTATAATTGTTGTTAAGAAAGACCTATCATTTCCAAGAATGAAAACAAGTTTGAGTCATGTTTGAACTGATGGTGTCGTCTGCGCTCTAGTCACCCAATTTTTATTTATATTTATTAGGCAACTAGAGAGTGTTAGCTTGGAAATAATGCTTTTATACTGCGGTAAGTTGGGCTTACAGTTCCTGTTATTTGCTTTTCCATTTGGGTATGTGGGCGGTATTACCTAAAATGAGTTGGAGTGTTAGAGGTTAAATAAGATGTTATCACAGGCAGAGATTTAAGGAAGGCTATGGCTAAAAACTACCATATATGGGGGGACTAAGGTCCTGGTAAGATAAGTTTTAGTGCATAGGTTAGTGTTGTATGTGTCAGCTATATATATGCATTAGTTGATTAGCTCAAAGATACATCTTGTCACTTTTAGCTGAAAGTACCATGTGCGCAGCAAACAAATTCCTTGTTACATTAGAGCCTACTTCTACTCTCTTACTCAATCTATCCAGCCCAGATTCCCATTTCAAAGCAGGTTTAACAAACTCAGACTCAAATCCTCAATTCTGAATTGATCTAGCCTAAGGTTGGAAACTCTGAGATTTGGGTTTCACAAATCAAGTAGGTCCAATTTGAGTTGAGCATGTGCATCATAACTATGAAAAGTAATTTTTAGTTTAACTCCAATTCAACAACAAATCATAACAACAGGCAACATGAAGTGTCTATTTCAAACCAATGGAACTAGAGATTTAAATGGAGAAATGAAAAAAAAATGTTGGGGGATGAGTATAAAAGACAGAGCAACAGTGCTACAGCTGTAGAGGTAGTAGAGGAAGATGTTGGTGAAGATTGTTGCTCCAGTTAATGCATAAGATTATATGAAATCCTCTATGGCAGGCCGTCTTTACATTTATTTAAAGCACTCACCTCTCTTTTTTTCCATTTGTAGTTCACTAAAATAGAATTCTACCTGGTTAAAATCACATTCCTGGTTGGAACTGTAATAATAGATTTTCTAAAGTACATTTTTGCAGCAGAAACTGAAATTCAGGAAGTAAAACAAATGACAAAAATGTTCCGGTAAGAATTAAGTTTTAGATACCTAGAAATGTGTACACATTTTAAGAGGCCGTTTTGACATTTATCAGATCGATTGAGATCTGAAATACATTTCTTACTCGTCCAAATAATACAATTTATAACCAGTAATGGAATGGAAATATGAAGATCTAAAAGGAATTTCTAAACCTCCATAATGTTTGTTTTAAATAGGAATAATGTCATTTTGTTGTAGTTGTTAATTTTGAAAAGGAAGACATTTACTTCAGACATCAGAAATACATATTCAGACAAACTAATAAATACCAAAGTGGCCTTCCAAAGACTGTTGTAGTCACAATTACATTATGGGGTAAAAGTAGTTTACTGCTTGAATGGAAGTGAATCAATGTTTTCTATTTTGTTTTACTCCCACAGGGCAGAAGTGCACGAGGCAGCCGATAAAGATGAAGTATAAAAACATTGTTCTAACTGGTAGGACGTGTGCATCATCTCATGGGGTTCCTCCTCATTTCCATTCTGTCTTCCATCACACAGTAAATACTAATTGGCTGTTTGACTTTGCTGTTCTTTTCTATAATTCTGTTATACCACATGAATCTTCTCTTACCGATATCAAGTTCTGTTAAATATCTGTCAAAAAAAGTCTTTGTAATTTTGCAAATCTGCATATTAAAGGACATCTATACGCAGTCTAAGACACCCTCTCCCTATAAATTTTATTCTCTGTGAATTAATGCCACTCATTCTTTAATTTGATCCCCATCTAAAGGACATGCCATTGTTGTGCTTTTAAGACCTAATGTCTCTAACGGACCTAGTGACTGATTTTATTTTTATTGTTGGCACAAAACTAGGACAGAACTCTGCTGAACCAATCAGGAAATTAAGCAACGTGATTGGATTTAAGGATGGCAAAGACAGAGGACACTGAGTTTATTGAGGAACACCTGCTGCTGACAAGCTTAGCTCTGGGAAGAATGTTACTACGGTAACAGACATAGAGGTTGAGTAAACTCTCTTTGTGAAATGAAAAACTGTGTATCCCTGATTATCTTATTTTACCCCTATATCCTATTTTACATTGTTTATATGGAAAGGGTATAATTGTACTTTATTCTGTCTTGTTATATTATATTTTATCTTGGTCTACTATACCTACAGTCTTATTTTTCTCTCTACTGTATACGGTTGCACTGCAAGAAAATTATTTCCCGCAAGGGATTAATAAAGTATTTCTGATTCCAGGTTTAGAATGCATAGGTTTAGCCTTTGCTTCAGATAAACCTGATTTATTAGTGACTGACAGGCTGTTTCTAGGCTGCAATCTCCTAAATCAGGTATGCTGAAGCAGAGTAACAACACAAGGCTTCATTGAGTCTTCACCAGGATCAAGCTGTCACATCTTCATCAACCTTGCGTCTGACTCTTACATCCCTGGCAGACCTCCATCAGTAGTCAACTACTATAATCTGTTATAGTTTCCTTGTACATAAAACTTACATCTTTTTTCTGAGCCCTAACAGTGTCCATGCTTGTTGGTCAGACACCCACCAAAAACCATGGCAGTATCAGTGTCCTCTATATAGAAAAGATGGGCAACCAGCACTCTGGTTCTAAAAATAACTTAAAAAATATTTTTTTCCTGGAGACTTCAGGTTCCAGGCCTTTTGTCAAACCTCTAGCAGGTTTTCCTTTATCCACAGGGCCTCCCTATATGGCCCTGTGTCTGTCGTCCATGATGAACTGATGGTTAGCAGTTTGTTTTCTGCCACACACATCATTTCCTATGTAAAGTTTCACCTTACCAGATACCCTTCTCCAGGTTTATAGTGTTCTCTACATATCTAATGCAAAAACTAACTTGTTCTCCATTTTTTTCAACAAAATGTTATTTTTAAAAACTTTAAAAGAGTGCTTAGGAGATAACTGTTCAGTCCAAAGAGTTGTAGGTGTATGAGGTTAAAAAAAACTCTGATTAATCAGTGGCGGCTGGTGGAATTTTCTCCAGGGGGGCTATAAATTCAAAAAAATCCAATCAAAGGTATACTAAGTTTTCACACCAGTATATTTATATGAATGCTAACAATAAAAAACATTATAAAACCACTTTATGAAAACAAAACCTAATGCTCATCTACAGATTTTTGTACATAAATCTTGCCCTTCTGACGCTTTGTGAAGGTAAATCAATGCTTTGCATGGTTCAAATATGGCATCACAAATCTAAAAATAATTATATACCAATTTAATAATGGAGAAGCTATTAGTCATCTTTATTTTTTTTTTTTCTATTTCAAAACTTTTATTTTCTGAGGAATGTGTGTTTATTTAAAAAGGATATTCTTGGTTACAAATCAACAAACATCTAGAAAGGTACACTATTTCGTTTTTTTTTCCCATGTGAATTCCAGATTGTTTATTCATCCTCTTCATCCTCATTCTTCTGCCTTTTAATCAGTCCTACCTGTCAGAGAGAGGTGTTTTAAGTCTGTCTGTGCACACTATATCACTTTCAAATCTGTCCAGTCACTTTTAAAAAACATGCAGGGAAAACTAAAAAGTGCATTACAGTAGCTGTCCCACAGGCTGTAAGGATTCGCTGCGTTAAATTTATTTGGGGCTCTTCAGGTCCCAGCTCCTTTACATGGATTTGTTTTCCATCATCGTCCTTCTCATGAAAGGGGAACTCAGGAAAGATTCACTGAATTGTGTGAAATCTGCTCTTCAAGTTCAACTGTCATCGTCGCCATAATCTCTACCTCACTTCCTGACTGACTGCTTGCTACATCACCAATATCACTGTGACTGATTCCAGGAGCCCCAAAGCCTTTAATTTTGGCTATGCTGATTAGTAATATTTATAAATTTTCCCTAGCAACATTATACGATTGTTTTTTTAGGGGTGCTTTGAATGAGAGCCCAAGAAGAAAAAGGATACATTCTGTCAGTGGAAATGCACTGTTGAATGAGAGTCAATTGGTAGAATTGTTGTTTTAATACTTCATATTACATGTAGCCACATACTATTAAGTGACATTGATAATACTTTTAAAATCTCTATATATTATTTATGGAATCTAGGGATTTAGTTGGAAGACCATGTAGGTATGCAGTTGGCCATTCATTCTCAAAGCTCAAACAATGGACTGAACAGAGACCTGCAAGACATTCAAAACTTTCGATATTATTTCATTTATTTTTTAACCTAATTCTGCTTTAAATGTCTCCATACTTTCATCACTGATCTGTTTGTTTTTCGTTTTTTCATGTTTCTGTTTTCTGTTAAACCACTGAGGCCTCAACGGATTTAATTATACGGCAGTAAAATCACTCAAAATTCAATTGTATTCCCTTTGAAGGGACTTAGAAGCAGCTAGTTGTGCAGAATATTATGAGAGGATCGGATGATTGGGTATTATCGATACATGCCAAAAGTTTCTGGACTAAAAAAAAGGAAACTTTGGCTTTGAGGACCTAAATGCAGAGATGAGTAGATAGAGGTTAGTTTTGCTGATTTACTGATACCAGCTTGTTTTGTTTGTATGACCGCCATTGTGGAAAACGACTTGTGAAGATGGACCAGCTAGAAGAGTGAGGTGCGCGAGAACGCTGGGATCCTTTTTCCACCTGGATCCCCGCTCTTTTTGTCCCTCATGTCCCTCCGTTGGCACACAACCTAGCCCCCACTTCCTCACCCCATCGGCCGTATCTAGACCCACAGCTAGTTCCTGATTGTTCCTCTTGCGTTGTGGCGTGGAATAACGCAGCGCAGACCACGCTTCAATATCGGGCATAAATCTAAAATATCTGCGAAAAGCTCACTGTGACACACTGCTGCGGGAGGAAAACCAGCCCTTAACAATCTGCAGACACACTAACTGGAGGTTTTTGTTCCTGCACACCAACTACTTTGGTTTGATCAATGTTTATGACGTGAAATGTTTTTTTATCTCTAGAAAATAAAACAGATCCCTAAAATGAATTCTTGTCTACTGACCTTCAACTAAAGGCTTTGGTGTAAAAACATTCCTAACCTGCTTCTGTCAGAGAGGAAATTCCCTGAGCTCAGTTTTTTTTTTTTCTGATTCTCTCACTTTCGTTTCTCTTTTCGTTTGGAGCCTAGTGGGTAAAAAGTTTAATAGTGGGCAGAACTTTGGCAAGCAGATCACTTTTGACTTAAAAGCAAAAACAGGAACCCAATTCAGTGCTGTGACACCATCCCCTTTCAGAGGAGCATGAGAGAAAGCCCTGATCCACAGGAAGTGAGCTGGACTCAGCTGGGCAGGGGGCATTGACATTCTGCTGGGGTGCAGCATCCTGATGAGTCGTCTCACAGGCCCTGTTGTCAAACAGCTCTAACCAGTCATGTCATCTGAGTGAGTAATCGCCATGGCCTACATTAGACATGAAGAAAGACTCTTATCTAGGGACGTGAGAACTCGCTGGTGAAGACTGACTCTGTATGGGAGGTGACCAACTCAGTGCCAAGAAAATGTGACCTTAACTCCAGAGGTGATAGGTGGAGTAAAAACAATTCATTGGAGGCAGGATGGTGATTTGTGTTCAGGAAAACCCAGAATATAAGTTATCCACACTTTCTGTGTCAAAATCTGCATCCTCCAGGAACATAGATAGAATAAAGAAGCAAAATATCTCCAACAAAACTATCATTTAATATCATTTACTTTGACAACAGTGGTGGAAGTAATGGCTTTACTCTATAACGTCAATGTCATGATATGCTCTGTTAGCTGGCTTTAATTGCTCATGTTACTCACCTGCCTATAGTTCTGCCCAGTTCCTAATCATTTATGATTCAGCCCAGCAATCTTGGCAGATCATTGTTTGCTTTCTGTTTGTCCCCCGTTTGATTTCTGCTATTGTCCTCACGGTCAGTTTTAGTTATTTCCAAGGTTAATGTCCCTTTTTCCAGTGGAGATTATTTTTGAGCCCGTGTCTTCAGGCTAGCTTTAATCCCTAACCAGCGGTGAGAGCGTTTCAGCATTTCCTTGTGATTCTGTTTTCCTGATTCCGTTCCCTCTCACCCACTGGCCCTGTCTGTCCTTGTCTGATCAGCCAACTTAAACCTCAGTTGGACTCCTGCTGGATTCTGCCTCTCTGTGCATGTCTGTCTGAGCTGGATGCTCGACGCACGGGAATATGTACCTGCTTTCACGCTCCGATGGATTCCTGGAACCCGGAGTGGACTGAACTGTTAAACCAGGTAAGTGACTCGCTCTAATAATCATGCTCTGTTCAGATGATCGTGGTCACTTTCCTGTGTTTCTCCCTAAACCAGAGTGTCAGTGATTGGGCGGTACCCCGCCTCCCTCCTGCAGTCATGTCTGCAGATCCTCAGCAGCCCACTTCAGTTCTGTTCTGGTTGTTTTTATTTAAATTAACATTTTGAACTTTCCTACTGCCTGTCTCACCTTGAATATTGGGTCCAACTTATTAATTTTCACATGTTACTTTCAATCTAACACAACATTTTATTACAACACAATCAATGAAAGCAACTTGGATCTGGTAGAGCTTGGAATCCTAAGGTTGTGAGCTTGAAACCCATTCCCACAGACTGCCACTCTAGGGTCTCTGAGCAAGACTCTTAACCCCTGATTGCTCCCTCGGTGCCCAACCCTGGCAGCCCACTGCTTCCCAAGGGGAAGTTCGATTATTTTATTATTAATTTAATCACCAATCTCTATCTGCTGAGATATGCATACATGATGCTAATTGGCTGAGGAGCTGCACTGAGAGCGGATTATTAGCATGCCACTGATTTATAAAGAATTTATCTGCATGGTTTACATTTTTTCCACACAGAAATACTGGGATTACGTAGTCCAGCTGTTTTAATTTGATTTAATTTAATAAATTTTTTTTGGAATAGTGTACACTTTTAGATTTAATTTTAATGCATAAAGTATATTTTTATTTTTGATGAATTGCTCAAAAAGCTTTATTTTCAGACTTATGGTTATGTTAATGCTGATTTCCTACATTTTTCTTTTATTATAAAAGCAAAAAAGTCACATATACATATATATATAGATATATATATATATAATTATGTATTTATATATATATAGATATAGACATAATAGTCAATTTCCCTTAGCTCTACTGTTCTCATACTATACCTCATCCAAAATATTTAGGTTATCCTGTAATGCTTTCTATATTTATTCTGCTATATGTTTAGGCTGCTGGAGGACATAGGGACCACTTTTCCTCATTCTGCTTCATTCTATCTCTGTTCTTCTAACCAGCAGTATTTGTTGATGGTATTGTCGCTGTAAAGGGCTTTAAGATGGCATGTCTTGTTAAATTGGCGCTAAATAAATAAAGTCAATTGAAAATTAATTGCAAATGGTCCAGATTAGAATATATGTATAGTCCTTTTAATTACCTCCACCAAGGTGGTTATGTTTTCATCTGCATTGGTTTTTCTGTCTGCCTGTTAAAAGTTAGGAATAGTATTTGCTGACATTTTCACAAATGGTCCCTCTCATGCCACGGGACAATCCATAAAATTGCAGTGCTAAGCCATATCATAAATTGGATACAGACATTTTTAAAGGATTCTTTGACATTATTTCGCAAAAAGAGCAGTTCCCACCTAAACCAGAGGGTGATTAATGACAGCTTCAGTATCTGACTCAAAAAATCAGTAACTATTATACTGAAGAAAAAAAATACAAAAACTCAAGAAAAGGGGCACCTTGCTTTAAGTCTTAATCTCAGAGCAGAGACCAGAGCAAATTAAATATCAGCTGTGCTGCTTCCATCAAGCCTAGTCCTGTCAGTGTAGTCCTGTTTCTCTGACTGTGACTAACTGGATGTGCTCTCTTCATCCTCTGACATGGGAGCTGGCTCGGAGCTCGCCTGCCTGGCTGTGTGTTTCCCTGGACGGGGCTGCCTGTGGAGGAGATTGACAGTTGCCTTTAGCATCTCTGCTAAGCTAGTTTTTTTATGTCCCCTTCTGTCCCTTGAACCCCAGTCAAGGCTCATGCAGAATCAGCCACACTGAGCCTGGTTCTGCTGGAGGGTTTCTTCCTGTTAAAAGGAGTTTTTCCCTTCCACTGTTGCTACAAGCATGCTTAGTGTGAGGGATTGCTGAAGAGTCAATGAGTCGATGCAATCCACTGGTTTTCCTTATCTTAGATAGAAAACTTGAATCTGACTGGATGATCTGGTGAACTGGAAAGTGCCTTGAGATGACATGTGTTTTGAACTGGCACTATAGAAATAAATTAATAAAAAACTATTTATATAATATAGTTGTATTTAAATCTCTGATAAAAGAAAAGTTAAATTCCTTTTCATTTAAATTTAAAAAGCCACTGCATAAATAGTTTGAATTGTAAATGGTTACTCAAATTGTACACAGACTGAATTTTAACTGAGTTACTTTTTTAGGAGAAATAACAAGTAACTATAACTATTGACAATATTAAAATAACTTCCCTTACACAAACACTTTCACACTTTTATCCCATTCACAATAAAATAAGAGTTTTGACTGGCTTAACAAACACCTAGGGGCGAGGGGGACACTTCTATGACGCAGGGCTATGTTCCCAAAGCAAGAGGTGCATGTGTGTCCCTTCTGCTTTGCGATCCAGCTCATCCTTCCTGTCGGTTGTGAACTTTGCCGGGGTGCTGACCTCTGACAGACCCTCTCAGGGGAAGTTAAGGCAGGACATCCTCCCATTCAGAGCTGCTGTCACAGTCGGGAAGGTGCTACAGCTGCAAAAAACTTCCTGATGCTCAGGGTCACATATGAGAATCTCTCACTGTTCAAAAAGCTGAGAATTAAAAAAAAAAAGTGAGATGGTCTAATATTTATTCATAGTACAAATACAAATAGAGAATCCAGTCATTAATACAAATGTGGATTTAAAGGAGAAGTCCGCTCACATTCAGGATTAAAACATCTGAAAGTACTTTAAATGCGAATTATTCCACTCTGTTCAATAAATGATCAGTGTTTTAATTCAGAGTAATTTTTCATTTTGAATGTGTTTACTGGAGGCATCCCATGTTTGTCAAAGAACAGTACTGCCACCTACTGGTTAGTGGCGTCCGCGGTGCGGTATTCGGCTGTTGATCAAGTCCCAGTGCTGTATCACGGTGTTTGTCTAGCAGCGTAATATCAAATCACAGCAAAGCTTCTTCTTCAAATGTTGGCGGCGGCTACATATTACGGAGGAATTTTTTCTCTCACGGTGGGTTGGGGTGGGTTCGACAAAGAAAGGTGAAAGAACTCGTTTTCCGCACCGCCCGATATGGTATTCAGGATCCAGCTTCTGCCATGCGCGTGAGCATTGTCAGTTCACTATAACTCTGGTAATTTCAATGGTGAGAGATCCTCTGGAAATCTTCAATAATTGTTGTTGATTGCAGATGTGTCTAGTAGTTCCATTGATTTAGCTTGTAGGCGGGGAGAATGGCGCTAGGCTTACGCACCGTGACGTCACTGTGGAAGATGGCAGGAGGGAGGTTACTATATTTGGGTAAAAATGGCGGCTCAGACTCAGCGATTTACCTTGAGATTATTATTCTTATTTTTTACTGATTAATGCTAAATTCATTAAATCACTGCAAGCGTATTAGTTTTAGGTATAAATAATGACCCAATGCTTCATTCGCGGCTTCTTGGACTTTCTGTATAAAGACACAATTCTCTTTATGTTACTTTGGGTTGTTGAGTTAGAAGAAGTGACTATTTGTATTTCCGTTTGGTTTAGTGTTAAATTACGTATACAGCCTTGTAAAAGCTGAGCCTCTAGAACAATGGAAATATAAACTTCAGACAAAATTAATTCCGTTCAGTTTATTTTCTATAAAGCGCCAATTCACAACACATGTCATCTCAAGGCACTTTACAGTTCACCAGATCATCCAGTCAGATTGATTCAAAGTTTTCTATCTGTTGAAAACCAGTTGATTACCATCGACTCCATAGACTGCGCCGGGTGCAATCCCCTCGCAGTCTACAAGCATGCTTTGTAGCGACAGTAGGAGAGGAAAAACTCCCTTTATAAGGGGAAGGAAACCTCCAGCAGAACCAGGGTTGATCTTAGTTTGGAAAACCATTGGAAAAAGTGGTATACATCTTTAAAATATGTTTAGAGAATAATTTGCTCAGATTTAATTTAACATAAAAAAAAAAATTCTCTATATTTTTTAAAGATTTTATGGTCTTTTTGTTATTTCTAGTCTAATTTAGATAAAATGAATTATATATTAAATTAATAATTACATTCTTTTGAAAATGCCTACAACAGATAATTTCATAGCAATATTTATGAACTTTCTCAGTTCACATCAAGCCCAATACAAGCATTCAGTCTTGATGCGCACATCAACCAATAAAAATGCTGTTGCTATCGTTGATGCAGATCAATAAAAATGCTGTTGCTTTCGTCGATGCAGATCAATAAAAATGCATCTTTTTCCTCACTTCAGAGGAAAGCCTGTCCCAGAAGGGAAGCGAATGTGATCTGGATTATACAGTTTGAAAATAATTAAATCTGTAAAAAGCAATCTAAAAAAGCAGTCTTGGCAAAAATCTAAACTGAAGATATAAAATATTTAAAATTTACATTTTCAAACAAGAATAGTAAAGAAAAATTAAAAATATAAAATCTGCATGAATAATAAAATTTAACAATAAAATGAACAAAAGAATTATTAAAGGCTATGCATCTAAGGACATTTTAAGTAAGTCACTCTCAAAATCTTTTTTTTAATTTATACATTTAAAATATTTAATTTCTGGTTTGCATATTGCACACACTTCAATTCGCAAAATTTGTATTAATGAAACATGTTCTTTGCTCGCAACAATAAATTCACTCCACATTTCCAAATTATGTAATGATGAGTGATAAAGCATTTAGAAAAATAAATTGAATTGAGGTTTCTGTATGCAGAGACCTCAGTGTTGTTGGGATCCTCAGGCTTGCCCACCAGAGGGCGCCGAGGATCCTCTTCTGTCTCTTGTTGTTGTCTTTTAGGACTGGAGTTACTGTTGGGATCTGGAGATTACCCTCTGTCTCCAACAGAGCGCGCCGTGGGTCTCCTAGGGCTGGAGTCTTCCAGCACACCTGATTTTCCCATCAGTCTGCATTAGGAGACCTTCCCTTTATAAGCTCCTGCCAGAGCCTTGCTTCCACGCTGCAGTGTTGATCTTAGATTTGGAAACCTGTCCCTTCTCCTGAAGCTCTCAGGTGAGCTTAACCTGCTATCATCACGCCCTGGTCTTGCGCAGTGAAGATTCTAGGTGATTTAACCTGCTAGACTTCTATGGTGAAACAACCTGAAGGTTCCTATGTGGAATCAGGCCTGAAATAGAATATCTATGTGGATATTCCCTGTTGTTCTCCCAATGAGCTGGAAGCTCAGCCTGAGAATCCTATGTGGATATTCCCTGTTGTTCTCTGCAGTGAGCTGGAAGCTCAGATCTTGGTCTGCCATGCTAAGCCTGAAGCTAGACGCTTAGCTTCCCATGAACTCTCTGCTAACCAACAGTCTCCGGTCCCAGTCTAGACTTCAGTGAAACATTCTCAGAACTTGTTTATTCTCTCGTGTTCAGAACTTTTAATAAAACATTTGAACTTTTTTTTTCCTGCCTCCTCCGTGTGTGTTCTGCATATGGGCTTGCTCCTTTGATCCATCATGACACTCAGACTGTTTCTGTGCATCAGAGTTTGCATTTGGCTTATTGTACAAGAAGGCCTTTTAAGGGAACTTGCATATTTTTTTATATTTACACTGAAAAAAGTAATGCAGCCGTTTTAGTCACTTACTTAATCATAATTAGTTACTTTAACCATGGGCGGTTCTAGACAGGGGCCAACGGAGGCCAGTGCTCCTGTAGATCATGTCCTGGCCCCTGTTATGGCCCCTGCACTGAAAACATAATACTTAAAAGAAATTCTAATGATATTCGCTAGAACAGACATGGGAAGTGATGGGTCTTTTGGATCTATTTCACATTTTTCTTTTAAAAAATTCTGTTTTATTTATGTTAAAGACAAAAAGGTGATAGCTTCCGTGGTATGGAGATAGGATCCCAGTTTTAACCTGCTACATGTTTTTTTCAAAACAAATAAAAACAAATACTCTAATTTTTACAGCTGATTTTATCCATTTTTTTAGTTCTCATTCTGATTTTATGGAAAACTGTAATTTTAACTTATATGAAATTAGAAATATGCAAAATTCCTAAATTCTGAATGTATATATATATAACCTAATATTCCAATTAATAGCTGTATTTTATCTTTTAGATATTTAGCTTCTGCATTTTTATTTTTATTCGATTTAATGAACATTTTTAAGCCAAATATTTATTTTTGGCTTGAAAATGTTCAATTTTATTTCATGCAGCTCTCTTAATGTATTTGAATCCCTTGGCACGCTTGACTTTAACACTATTGTTTCATGTTAGCAGGGTAGGAAATGCCAAATGCCAAAAGCGGTTGCATTAACTTTTTCAGTGCAGAAAAATGTTGCCTTTTTTTTTTCTTCAGTTCTCCAGGAGTTGAGCTTCTGCTTTGAGATTCTTTTGTTTGTTTCTATAAATCAGTGTGGAAGTAATTGTTTAGAAATAACCAGCCCTGTGCAGCACGGCTTGAACTCTCAGTTTGTTCTCTGTTTTGTTCTTTTCCAGCTGAGCAGGAAGTGATCACTGGAGCCATCAGTCAGATGGCAAAAATATGGGCACTGACTGCTCTCTGGTAAACCACATGGATAAGTCAACAGATATAAAAGACAAAGAAACCATAAACACTCACTTAAGTAATGTCCCAGAGAAACACCTTTAAAGAAAGCATGGCTGTTTGATGATGGGAGGAAGGTGGAGTGACAGCAGATGTTTTTGTCTGTACTGTAGGCTCTTGCATCTGTTGTTAATTTCTGCAGAAATCTTTTGAAATAACATTTATTATGTTACATAATTATTGATTGGTGTTGCTGTGGATAATATTTCTGCAGCTATCACATTTGAATCTTTCTTTTTCATGATTGCATTATGAATTGATTTCACAATGATGGATAATAGCCCAACAGATTTTCTTTCACAAGTAGACCATCATGGCGGTTATAGGGTTCCTTAATTTTGTATGAAACGTCATTAGAAATTACTTGGAGAAAAAAAAAAATTCAATGGACGGAAAGGGAGGTGAGTCATGGATTTGTGGTAAGAAAAAAGGAAAGGAGAAATGGAAAGAAAAGTGGGGAGGGAGGAAGAGAAAGAGAGAGAGATAATAAAGGAGATAAAAAAAAACAGAAAAATGACTTGAAGTCTGCCTCTAAATCTGCAAGAAAGGAAGAGAAGAAAATAAACATAACACATCAACCAGTAGAAAAGAGTAAATATCCCATAGATACACAGTAAATACATGCATCCAAACATCGACAGCAAAACACATGAAGATGAAGACAATGTTATATAGAGCTATTTATAGTTTAAGCTGCAGCATAGTATTAAACTTCACCGTGAACACCTGGATCCAAACACCTACCGTATATGGTGCATAGGCATGAGTGTGCTTGAGAACATAAAGAGTATAAGGCTGTTTCAGCAGGAAGATATGCTCAACAGCAGGTGTGAGGGACCCCAGACCCACCCCCAAAAGTCCAGGGCTGACACAGAGGAGACAAAAGCCCTGCTTAAAACCTTCTATGACTCTGTATACAAAACAACAATAAAAGTTGTCTGAGTCACTGTATATTAAACCCCATGCACCCTTTCCTCCTTTTGGCACCTTGACTATTAAGCCAATGTGACAACCAAACTTTTTCCAGTGTGAGATCGATATCTTTTCTTATGATATTTAAAGGTACACTATGCAACCGTGCCTGGCTTGACAGCGAAACCCCCAGAGGGGCTAGAAGTAAAAGTGCACTGTATAAGTAAATAATATGCTCAGCTCATTTCTCCTGGTTTCCTCAGTAAGCTGCCAGGCGCTGGGCGGTTGCCTTTTGAGCTTAGCAGCTATCAATGACTAACGCGCCTAGCGCTTCACACTGGATAGCCAGCTGGCGCCACAGAAGAAGCAGCGAAGTTTACATGCAAAGTCCAATGGTTGACTGGCTGCCGTCAAGGCGCGAACAAAAGGTCCCAGCGGCGCATTTTTGAGAGGCAGCAGCGCCGAGCACGTCCTGAGCAGCTGGAAGCTAGCGGCGTGAGGATGAAAGGTTAATCCAGGGGAGAGAGAGACACAGCGCTGATGATCACTCCTCTTAAACAGTTTGGCGCAGCCTAAATTAACTTAAAAATGCAGAAATCTGCCGCAGAGATATGCAGTTTGGATTATTTAGATGAAAAAACACCTACCAGCTGCCGCGGTAAACCGCTGCTGATGAAGGATCCATACTGTCGAGCGGGATGCTTCTCGGTATGTGGGGGTCTGAGCGTTCCACAGAAAAAATATTAAAGGCAGGTGATAATAATCTGAATGAACTGGATTGCACTGATTATGTTTCGGTGGTGGATTTTCTCTCACTTAAGCACATTATTAAAACTACTTTATTCCACACTGATCACAGCAAATATAGCTGCAAAGGCAGAGAAAGGATGAGTGAAGCTCCTACCAACGCCGCCACCAGACACACTTTGCACCGGGCTACAGCCAGAGTACAGCAAAGCTGCTTCAGCCGGCGCGTCAGATCGTACAAGCAGCAAAATGAAGCAGCAGATGCCATTTTGCTGCTTTTGCTCGCGCGGAAGCGTGGCATAACTGCACAAAGATTGCCACTGTGCTAGCAACAGAGAATGCTTTTAACTGGGGGGCGGTAGCAGTTCATCCCCGTGAAAAGCAAGACTGACTCTCGAGACTTCTGAGCCTGTGGGTGCTTGGTGGGGGTGCTCCTGCGGTTGCAAGTGCAGTGATATTTCCCCTACAGACCACCAGGAGGCGGCCGAGGAATACCTTTGTTCAGCCTGAAATGACTCATTTAATCATATATAACGTTATGGAACACATTAATTAACTGAAAAATTTTGCATAGTGTGCCTTTAAAGGCACCACAGAGTAGAGGGAGAAAGGGAGGGCCAATATAAGGAAGGCAACACCCACCCGATATGGATAGATGAGAGCCCTGAGCCCAGAGGCTATGGGGCTGAAGACCAAGGAGCTGAAGCAACAAGGCCTCACGCTCTGGAAGCAGTTGGTCAAGGCAGACTGAGCTGTGGGCCCAGAAACCAAAAGCCACCCTCACACTGCAAAAGATTGTCTAAATATGTCATTTTTTTCTTAAAATAAGTGCATTTTTTCTTGAATTGAGGAGGTAAGTGAAACACTTTGGCAATGAATAAAAAAAATACATATATTTCAAGTGCATCCTATCTAATCTAATTATCTTATATATGAGTAAAAGTATTCATTCCATTGGAAGAACATCTTCCTCAAATTAAAGTTAACACACATTTTTTTTTACCTATTTCTAAATATTTTTCACAGCGCATTAAGTGCATTTACCCCTTAATTTGAGTAGGTAAATGAGATAGTTTGCCAATGGAATGAGTATTTTTCCTCTTAAAAGAAGATGATTTGATAATATGCACATGAAATAAGACAATACAATTGTGTTTTCTTATTTTAAATATAAATTCTCTTGTTCTATGGGTAAAATGTCTCTTTTCCTCCTTAATCCAAGAACTTATCTAGATCTCATTTTTTTCCAGTGCAGCAGCCTTTGGAAATGAGATGTACCCAGCCTCACACAGAAAGAACCGTGGGCCGTGGGCAGAGGTACCGGTCACCTGCAGGGAGCATAAAGATGGGAGAGAACAGGCCCCTCTAATATTGGGGCCTAAGATGGTCCAGTAGAAGGGGAAAGCCAAACTCTGAGCAAAACACTCAGCAAAATGACAAACAAAAGCACACACTGTAGATGTTGTTACACTCCTAATGCATACACTATCCTACCAAATCCATCCCAGGTAGACGCTGCCCAAATGCTCAACTGCCACAACCCTAGGAGAGATACAATCACCTGCAGAGCCAGCCATGAGCTCTCCCTGAAACCCCACTTAAACAAGCTGTAAATGACATCTCAAAAAGGCAATTTTAAAAAAGAAGTGTATTGAATAGAAATGTAACTGCTTTGCTTTATATTTGTGTGTCCAGGTAGACCACAGATGGCCCAGGGAGGATTTGATCCCACAGACTCCTGCATTCTGACCAGTCATTCAAAGGAATGTCCATAAGTCCTGCTGAAACATGAGTAATTTATTGTTCTTTAGGTCAAAGAAATTTTGTTTGGCATAACTTAGCTTTGAATTAAGGAAAAAAACTAAATCAGGGAGTATGTAGACTGAGATACTGATTGTTATCTAACACGGATTGGTCCTTATTTGCAGGCTTCTGAAACAAGCCAGACCTGCTTTAGTTTGAAAAATTGTTCCCGTATTGAACTGTCTCTGACCTTTCCTCTAAATCCTGGAAGATTCCTCCACACCACATGGCAAAGTTGGACTTGTTCTTGGCATGCTTTCTGTCTAGGGTCAGACCTGCTCTTTTTCAAATGTCAAACCGGGTCTTTGTCCGTGTTTTAGGACCACGGTTTGGGAACCGAATGCTGGGGGAGATCTCACGGCGCTGTCTCTTCTCGAGTCAGCCCTCAGGGCTTCTCCCATCTCCCTCACTCTGTAAAACAGAGCCTCTTACCACAATGAGAGGGATTCAAACTGGAAACATTTGGAAGATGGGATTATACCAGTCCTCAAATCGTGCCCGTGCAAATCTCTATACTTTTTCTAGATCAGATAAAGATACTGCATGTTTGCCCATAAAAACAAAGAACATATTGTTGAGCTCCTTAGAGGAAAGTTCTGTCTCTGTCAGCCAATGTCTGAACTCTTGTTTTATTTCCTAAATTCTTGCTCAATGCAGTCGATGCAATCAACTGTTTTTCCTTAGATAGAAAACTTTGAATCATTCGGACTGGATGATCTGGTTGAATAGTAAAATGCATTGAGATGACATGTTGTGAATTGGTGCTATACAAATAAACCGAATTGAACTGAATTGCTATAAAAAAATTTTAACTGTAGTATAAAGAAAACTGTAGCTGTTTAATTAATTCCTTTATTTTGCATTCCTATAGTGAAAGCCTCCTGATCTGTTTTTTTTCTCTGTGGGGTTTCAAACATTCATAATGATTCCAAGGCTTTGCTGCAGAAAAGATATATTTACCTGTTTAATACCTGATTTGACCAGTATTATCTGGTAAGACTGACCTATGAGCGTATATAAGAGATTTGTGCAAACATTATATTTTAAAGTTTCCTAATAGATTGGTAACATATTTATTGTAACTAAAAGAAGCGAATAGTTTTTTTTTCTTTCAAATCACAGGGAAAAGTGATCCTAGTGACAGGTGCTCCAGAATCATCACCCCACCTGGATGCAGGAGGCTAATTCACCTGCTGTCTTTAAGTTGTATGTTATGGTTCTTCCCATTTGTTGTGACTCTGAGTTTTCAGTTTCCTGTTATCAGTTGTTTTGTTTTTATTTTCCATCATATTCAAGCATTCTTTAGTTACTCTCTTCTGATTGTTTTCTTTCCCCTTGGATTCCCTCTTGCCAGTTTCACCCACACCTGCTCCTTATTCAGCTCGTTAGTCCATCCTTTGTTCTGTTCTCCTTAAATACTCCACCTCTGCAGTCACTCAGTGCTGGTTCCTTCTCATTGCTGTATTTGTCTACTCTGCTCGTCTCTCCCCGGCTCCTCAGGCTCGTTTTCCCCTGATGTCACCATGGTTTTGGTTTGTTTAATATTTTAAGTTGGATTTCTGGATTTCTGCCTCTGCTACCTATGGTCTGCCATTAAACCTCCCAGAACTCATCTCTGCTTCACTTTCGTCTCTGCATCTGGGTCCTCGGGAACAACCTCACCACCCACTGCTGATACTGTAGGGAAGCGGCTGTTCAAACCGTTGCATTTCTGAATTCTCCCGAGTGGTGCAAGACTTTACACGAGTGAATAAAGTGAATGTGATTGGTCGTTTATCAAGAGGGCAGTGGTTTGCAAGCATGTTTAATTGTAGCGGTTTGTTGGAAGCATCTTGTTAACCAGTTAGCATCTTAGTGCTAGTAGGTTTCCATTGTCGATTAGTCGATGCAATCAACTGGTTTTCATTAGATAGAAAACTTTGAATCAATCTGACTGGATGATCTGGAAAACTGTAAAGTGCCTTGAGATGACACGTGTTGTTAATTGGAGCTATAGAAATAAACTGCATTAAAATAAATAGATTGTAATCAGGTTTTCTGTTAGTACCTGCTCAGTGATAATAATAATCCATTCATTTCCTGCTTCTCTGCTCAGAAATATTGATTGCCACAGAATGTCTGATGAAAAGAGGCAGAGAAATGATGGAGTGAAGCTTTACACTCTTTTCTCACACATGGATATCAACAGTGAGATCTCAGCCCTCTACAGTCTGCAGCATCTGTTTAACGAAATGACAGCTGCTCCTCCACATATTATGTCTCATAAAAAAATCCTGTTTGCTGCTTGAAATAAACAATTTTCCTCCATGCTGCATCTTTATTTTTCAAACTGGGTATAAAAAATAGCAAATTGCTGCTGTGATATGAAATGAAAACCTTTGACAGTCCTGCTTTCCTTCTCCTCCTTTCTGTGAATGAGGTAAATGTGTCAGAGAAACATCAGCAGCTCCATTTTGCATTAAACTCTGGCTCTCAGTGAACCTGTTTCCAAGGCAGCATCCTCTGTTCTCTCTTAATCTGCCTTATGTTCCTGTTTGAGATGGAAGCCTAAACTGAATTAAACCCTGCTATAAACCAAGCTTTTCCTGTCTGATGATGGTTTTGTCTATAAATGAGGAATAAAGTATATTCAGGTTCATGTTCAAGATTTAAATATTTATTTCATTAATGAAAACCAGTAAACCTGCAATATGTTTCATAAAAAACAATGTGTAGTCTGATAGATCTAAATAATGTGTAGAAAGAGGATAATATTATTTTGAGTTTTAATTGTTGATTATTCAACGGATTTTATCCTCTGAAAATATTGAAGGGATTTTCGATGTTAGGTTGTGTTAAAGTTTTTATACACGGTGTGCAGAATTATTTGGCAAATTAGTATTTCAGCCACATCATCCTTCTCAAACATGTTGTCCTACTCCAAGCTGTATAGGGCTGAAAGCCAACTACCAATTAAGTAAATCAGGTGGTGTGCATCTTTGTAATGATAAGGGGTGTGGCCTAATGACATCAACACCCTATATAAGGTGTGCTTAATTATTAGGCAACTTCCTTTCCTTTGGCAAAATGGGTCAGAAAGCAGATTTAACAGACTCTGAAAAGTCTAAAATTGTCAGATGTCTTTCAGAGGGGTGCAGCAGTTTGGATTTTGCCAAGGTTTTGAAGCGGGATCATCGCACAATCAAGGCAAATACAGTAGCCAACAGGGGCGCAAGAAGCATGTCGAAAAAAGAAGACGCAAAATAACTCTCCATGAATTGAGAGGGATCAACTGTGAAGCTGCCAGGAAGCCATTGGCCACCAGTTGTGCCATATTTCAGAGCTGCAACTTGTCTGGAGTGCAGAGGCGCACAAGGTGCTCAATACTCAGGGATCGGGCGTGGTAAGGAAAGCCGAAAAAAGGCCACCTTTAAACGAGACACACAAGACAAAACATCAAGTTAGGGCCAAGAAATATCGGCAGACTGATTTCTCCAAGATGCTTTGGTCTGATGAAATGAGAGTGAATCTTGATGGGCCAGATGGATGGATGGGCACCAGGCTGGATCAGTAAAGAGCACCAAGTTCCTTATTGACTCAGATGCCAGCAAGGTGGAGGTGGGGTAATGGTATGGGCTAGGATCATCAAAGATGAGCTTGTGGGACCTTTTCTGGTTGATGCTGAAGTCAAGATCAACTGCAAGACCTACTGCCAGTTTCTGGAAGACACCCTCTTCAAACAGTGGTAAAAGAAGAAGTCGTCATCATTCAAAAAAAAACCTGACATTCATGCAGAACAATGCTCCGTCACACGCATCAAAATACACCACAGCGTGGTTGGACAGAAAAAGTCTAAAAGGAGAAAAAATTGTGACATGACCCCCTTGTTCACCTGATCTGAACCCCATTGAGATCCTGTGGTCCTTCATGAAATGTGAGATCTACAGGGAGGGAAAACAGTCTCTGGGAGACTGTGGTGGCTGTTGCACGCAATGTTGGTCACAAACAGATCAAGACAGTGACAGAATCAATGGGTGGAAGTCTTTTGAGCATCATGGTGAAGAAAGGTGGCTATATTGGTCACTGATTTGTTTTTTGTTTTTGAATGTTGCTAATGTTTATTTCTGAATTTTGAGTCGTTATATTGGTTTTACCTGGTGAAAATAAACAAGTGAGATGGGTATATATTTGTTTTTATTATGTTGCCTAATAATTCTGCCCAGGAATATTTACCTGCACACACAGACATCCTCATAAAATGGCCAAATCAAAAAAAAAAAAAGACATCAACTTCCAAAAATATTAAACGTTCATTATAAGGAGTCTTTTGGGTTGATTGAGAACACAATTGTGGCCCGATACAAAAATTAACTCTCAAAAATAAAACTTTCCTAATAATTCTTCACACGGTGTAGTTATCAGCATATATAATATAAAATTAGCTTCACCGGTCTGTCTGTTGATCTCCTGCTCTATTCTCCTATGGCTTGAGAATTAGACTAGACTAGTTTATTTATATAGCTCATTTCAGTATAAAGAAAAAGTGCTGTACATTAGAAAAAACAATAGATTGCAATGGCATAAAAGCAACACAAATGATTAAACAGAACAAATAGAGTAATTAAAATAAGATGATTTTAAATATTAAAAAAACATTAAATGGCAACTAAAGGACACAAGACCCGAGAATATCTAAATCTATCCGCTCCCCAAAAACTGGAGAGAGCGAGCTGTCTTTCTCCAGCCATCACCACGGCCTTGGACTTGAAGGAGCTCATCTCCAGCCCTGCAATAGTCCAGGACCGGTAGGAACATCCTCCTTCCCATCTCATCAAATATTGAATCTTGGTCAACCCATATCCTTTGAGCGGGGGTTACACCGCTTACATTATTTTGATGCAAATGGAGCATGACTGGTTTGGACATTGTGTCAAGTGACACCCCAATAAACATTTTACCATACAGAGTTGCTTCTGGGAGCTTTAGGTGTTTACAGTAACATGTTGTCATGATCGTGTTGCTGTGATGACTGACTTGATTACTCATTTCATCCTCCTGCCTAGCTCCACCCAGTTTCCCATTACCGCTCATCATATCCACCTACTCCTGCCTCTATTTAAGCTGCTTGCACCCAGTCATAAGTGCCAGATTATCCTTAAGCCTTTAGTTTGAGAGTTTTCTAACTTAACTGATTGTGTTCTGAGCCTGCTTGTCTCTGTTCTGATCTGTTTGCCTGACCTTCAGACTTCTGTTGGATTTTTCTTGTGGACTGTATCTGGATCTGCCTCCTCACTTCACCTCTGGATTGTCCTGCCTTCCTTTGTCTGCTTGGATCTAATCTCCTTTCAGTTCTGCAGTCTTCTAGACTTCAGCGTCTGGAACTTTCTGTGTGGCAACCGCTGCGTCTTGTCAGCCGACCAGCTAGAATCAACCTCGTGCTCTGGGCACGGCCTGATCTTTAAAACCAGGTTAGTGACTCCTGCAATGCAAACAAGACGTATGCTGTGCTTATACAAAGACCGGAGGGCCCCCAGTAAAAGGCTCTAGATCAGGGATGTCCAAAGAGAACCAGTATCCTTAAACCTTTAGTTCTCCAGTGTACTGCAAAGGCCCTAAGTATTTACTTCAGTTGTGTTAAAGCAGAGAAGGATCTAAGAAGTGGGTAGACAAAACACATGTGGAACAGTTGGACAAACTCTTACGAACCTTAGAGCTGGTTGTAGTGGGTGAAACGTGTCCATGGCCAGGACGAATACACCACTGCACCTCCTGAGGCCAAGATTAGGCTAGTGTTCGTACTCTGCTTCACAGAAACCTGAAAAAGGTCTTCCCAGTGAGGCTTAGGAGTGTGAAACCCTGGTAATGAAGCAAATCCTGATCTCTTATGAAGGGTCAACACCACTCTGGTCTGCAATTTCAGGGGTTTGAACAGAGCAACCTGGCTGGACCTATAGGACAAGATAACCGGATATGCTGGATATGGATCTCCAAATGTGACCTTCAAATTAAATCAACCTACCCCAGGACTTATTCCTCCCACACAAGAAAGAGGAAATTCCAAAGGCTATATTTAATAAGTAGCAATGATGATAATAGTGGTTTTGAGAACCCAGATGCAGAGGTGAGGGGGCAGAGATGAGTTCTTGAAGAATAAATGTAGTACTCACAGGCAACTGAGGCAGGAATCCAAATATCCAACATAACAAGTACAGAGAAAAAAAAAACAAAAAACAGAACCATGGAGACATCAGGGAAAAACATGCATGAGGAGCCAGGAAAAGACGAGACAAGACTAATGAGCTGATTGGGAGCAGGTGCGAACAGACGCTTCTAGAAGAAGCTAGGGAAAAAGAGACCAACACAAGAGGGCAGAGGGAAACCAAGAAAAACCTAAGAACTCAAATATATCAAGAAACACCACAAATTAGGAATAAAACCAATAAAACTAGAAAACAAAGGAAAAACATGGATCATAGTGAAACTGAAAACTCAAAAGAAAACTTAACAGAACCAAAACCATGACAAATGGTGGCATTTCTAAACATACAAGTAGAGGATAAAAAAACTGGACTGCAAATATTTAAGGTATTTATCGTGTTGACTTATTTGTCTTACATTAGAGCATCTGCTCCAGTAGCTTGATGTAAATCTCAGAGGATGAAATGCCATTTTTGCACTCTCTATAGACTGAAAGTTTGTGTTAATCAGTTAGCTATTACTGTTGCTTTCGAGGGAGCCACAGCTTAAAGCAAAGGAGTTCAATAAGCTCTAAGCAGAACACAAAGCTGCCATTCATTTCTCTTCCTCTTTGTATTCCTGAACCCCCAAAAGGGAAATCTCATTCTCTTATCCTCGAGAGCTTCATCTGTTTCCCATTATTGAGTGGGATGGCTATTTGTTAGCCAAATATAAGTCAGGTGTCCTTGGAGACAAGTGCACAAAGGATCCCGCTTGGAGGCTGCGAGTTAATTCATTGCTCTGTAGCCTCCTCCCACCACATAGCATCAAGCTTTCACATTGCTTTCCCAGGTCCCACCAACATTGCATGTCAAACGGCACTGGCACCTTCTGCAGTTTGTGCGAAACCCCAGCAGCATATTGTTAATGCTCTGAAAAAGTTTGACTAAGCTAGATACACTGTATTTCACTTATCACCACAGAGGCCAAGTTAGGAAACAAAAACAAATAACTGCTAAGTGACTCTTAAAATGCAACAATTTTTTACAATGTTTAGTTTTTCTTTAATTGCATTTTTTTTATTTCCATTTACAAAACATTTTCTTTGCTTGCAGCAATAATGGCTCAGTTTTCTAGCAAAATTATTAATTATTCAAAGATAAAACATCCATAGAACATCTAGAGTGGTGCAGCATAAAAGTGATAAATTGTATGTAAATAAGTGTTTCATACATTTATACTGGTTCAAAAATGTATGACTATTACCTCTGGTTATGATGTCAACATTGAGGTGAAAGGATCCTACATTGTACTAGACTGAGTTCATGTGAGAGAGAGCTCTGGTGTTGCAAGATACTGGTAGCTCCATGATAGAGATTTGAAATAGCCTCTGTTAGATTTGATTCGAGCCAAGGGGCCAAGAAAGCAGGCAGGTTACCGCTTTTCTTTTTTACTGGAAGGTTAACTGTTTGATTTAATTAGTATTAGCAGACCAGGAAAACAGTACTGAATGAAAGTGAGCACCTGAATGCACCACTTGCTGACCTGGAGGCAGTGGCGTGTACAGACTTATTTAAGGGTTGGGGCAAAAAGAAAAAAAGGGGCAAATATAGGGCATCCTCACCACTGTAGAAGGCACTTTAGTGAGCGTTTTTGCTCCTGAAAGGGCGCAGTTGTTGGCTCCCGAGAGGGCACTTAAGCACGATTGGGCTACGAGGGGGGATGGCCACCCTGTCTGCCTCCGTCTGTGCACATCACTGTCTGGAGGAGTTAGACTTGTAGCTAGGGCCTTTAAGGTTAGCACCTTAGAAGTGGGCAGTGGTAGCCTAGTGGTTAGAGCATAGAGCTTGGAATCCTAACGTTCTGAGTTCAAGCCGCACTCCTTCAGACTGCCACTCTGGGTTACTGAGCAGGACACTTAACCCCACACTGCTTCCCAGGCGTCCCAAGATGAAACCCTGCTGCTGCCCAAGGGGATGGGTTAAATGCACAGGTAAATTTATCCAATGTGAGATCAATAAAGTTCAATTTATCATTTTTGTTTATTGCAAGAAGTTGTTCATATCACACCGATTAGCTGGTGCACTGCAAAAAATATAAAGTTGTTCTTTACTTGAGGAGGTGAGACAATTTGCCAATGGAACAAGACAATTTACATTTGAAATAAGAAAAATCAATTGCATTGCCTTATTTCAAGTGCATATTGTCTATTTATCTTATTTTAAGAGCAAAAATACGACGTTCATTGCTAAATCATGTTAGTTATCTACTCAAATTAAGGGTAAATACACATAATTCAAAATATATTTTTTTTAATTTCTAGATCATTTTTGCAGTGTGTTCATAGTTAACAAGACGCTTGAGTCACAGGCTATTGAAAATGTCCTTTTGGTTGCTTTGTGAAGACATTCCGACACAGATCCAGGTCTGTTGACTTTTGAGGCTAACAGCTGATCAACCAGGAGTTGATGACAGCTGCTGTTTCTAAGCCCATGTTGGTCCATCCTCTATTGAGCTTTCCAAAAGTTTTCTCTCTCCGGTTCTTTTTCCTGAAAAAGAGATCACTCGGGACAAACTCTTTAAATAACACTTCATAACTTATATGTATTATATAACCATGAGACATGACAACAGATTCTGATAGAAAAGTAATCTTACTCAGATCCGAAAGGTTGCTTAGAGTTACAGAGGGCAGCTGCTTATCAACCAGGATCACATCTCTGGAAGCATTTTATACATCTCCAGTCTGCCACATCATCACATCATACATGTTTGCAGGTAAGGAGACATCCATGGCTCCAGCCTTATCAAAATTTTACACTTTGTTCATAGCTGAAGGACACGACTCTCATTCCATTAAAAAATCTTTGCCACATACAGAATGAAGATGATAACTGTATATATCCGGACCAAGGGACTGGCCTAAATAGATAACCTATTGGGGAAAACATCAGTTCTGACACCCAACAGGCAGCTAATATTAAGAGGTAATAAACTCACACATCATCAATGATAATTATCCTAACAGATAGTTTGATATTACAGGAAGTTTTGATTTAGGCTGTTTAGATTTTATGCTCATTATTTAAAAAACACTAAGACTGATGTCATCCAATGTGTTTCCCCTTGTAATGTAATAAAGATGGAGCAGACAACCGATAAATTTATTGCACAGCAACAGCCAGCAGGTTTAAATGCTGTTAGTGATTCCCATTCTAACCAAAACAATGACTGTGAGCAGTATTGTGCAAGTGTGTCTGTGTCTGTCTGCTTAGCCAGTGAAACCTCAATGCCCTGAGCATTGGACCATGGAGGGGAATGTGCTTTGGGTCACGGACAGGTCGTTTGGCTGGTTGGGGCCATCTACCGCTGACATACCCCTCCTATTAAAGGTTGGCGAGAACCAACCCATGTGTCTATGACCCGTCAAAGTGAATACTTATTGAGTCACTGACCAATTATATTCTTTTTCTGAAAAAAAAAATGTTGAAATAGCTACATTTTATTAATCTTATTGCTTCATGGACAATTGTCCCAAATGATGCAATATGTAAGGTAATAAAGACATTCCAAATAATAATAATAAAAGTAATGTATCTTTATTTTAATCCTAATGAAATTGCAAGAAATGTGTTGATGTTTCAGATCTGATCATTGCTCTGAAACAACACAGCTTAAAGTCCCTTATAATATTCTTATGGCGTTGAATGATGGACTGGGGTGGAGGTTTTTGAGAACCCAAATGCAGAGATCAGGAGGCAGAGGTGAGTCTTGTAGATTTAATAGGCAACTCAAGGAGTTTAGGAGGACAATCATGCCTTCCTTTCTATTTTCAGAAGGTAGATAGAAGAGAATCCTGCTCTGTGACAAACCCATGAGCAATTTCAAAGCAGCATTGAAACGAAGACTGTATAACACATAGGTCATCTCTTTTTTATAATTTCAGACTTTTGTAGGTAATTTTATACACTGGATTTTTCTTAAAGGAAAAGTCCTTTCACCAAGGAATAACCAATGAGCTATTATTTATACCTAAGACTAATACCTTTGCAGTGATTTAATGAATTTAGCATCAATCAGTAAAAAAAATAAAAACAATAGTTTTTTCGTTGTGTTTCGTAGTGGTCATTTTTGCCCAAATATAGTAACACCTCACTCCTGACATCGTCCAGCAGCGACGTCACGGTGCGGTAAGCCTAGCGCCACTTCCCCTGCTTTTAGCTTCTTGTTGTCTGATGACATCTTTCCTCATCTCTTGATTTCAGCTGTGATTGTTGCTTTGTACCTTAGTTCCTGAGGTATCTGACAACACTGTCAAAGTTGACCCACCTTTGGTTCCTGTCAGGGGGGGATTTACCATTAGGCAATACTAGGCAGGTGCCTAAGGTCCCAAGTTCCTGGGGGCCTCATAAAACTCCTTTTACATGGGCAACATTTACAACTATTCCTTATTTGTGCACATTAATTATGTTTTTGATAGAAATCCTTTCACTAAAATGCCATCAGAACACTGATAATATTAAGTGTGTCTAAGCCCCCCCCTTCAGTGTCCACCATATTGGATCAGTCCATTTGTTGCACATGTAAAGAAATGTCCAAACAGACAGCAGCAAACCATTTGAAAAAAAGCGGTGCATAGAGCAAAGTTGCAACTTAGCGGCTTTCAGGTAAGCCATATTGAGTGAATTTTTCAGACCCCTCTAGCACTTTGATTTCAAAAAGCACCTAGCGACAAATCTAGCGACTTTTTCTGCTACTGGAGACTTTGGAGACAACATCTAAAAGCAGTGAACTCTGCTCTCCAGAGCAAAAGTAAATTTGTAATTGCTTGTAACATTCTCCCAAGCTTTACAAAATAATCAATGGGAACTACTAGAGCCACATCTGCAATCAACAACAATTATTGAAGATTTCCAGAGGACTTCACCATTGAAATTCACCAGAGCTATAGTGAAACTGACAATGCCCACGTGCATGGCAGCTGGATGCTGGAATACATCGGGGAAAAGTGAAAAAAAAAATGTCACCTTTCCAATTCCTGATCCTCCACGGACGGGTTGGTCGCGTTGGATCGCCAACTTGAAGAGGAAGGATTTGCCATCTAACTTCTGGCCAGAGAAAAACCCGTAATATGTAGCCAACATTTGGAAGAAGAATGTTTTCAAGATGACTTGGATAATAGCGCGTGTGACAAACACCAGATACAGCACTGGGACTTGATCAACAGCCGATACACCGCACCGTGGACGCCACTAACCAGTAGGTGGCAGTAGTGTTCTTTTGACAAACATGGATGCCTCCAGTAAAGCACATTCACATGAAAAGTTACTATTAATAAAAAAAACACTTAGCATTTATTGAACAGTACGTAATAATTTTATATTTAAAGTGCTTTGAGAAGATTGCTATCTGAATGTGACCAGGCTTTTCTTTAAGCATTTCATCTTTAGGAAACAAAGTAAAAGTAAACATCCCAATCACAAAACAAACTTCAAAATATGGGTAATATATGTTGCCCCTAAGAACTGTGAAAAGTTAATGAAAATTACTTTACAGGAAAGATAAGCTCAAAACAATCTTGTGTGGCACATTTCATAGCTCAGACAAGTTTGGACATTTACCACCAACCGTTATTGTTTCTGAGTTTGTAATGTTTTATTGCTGTATTTTGTCATTTTTAAATAATCTAACCAAACTGCACTATGTGTGTGTTGCCTCTACTCTAAATAGTTATGCCCAAGCATTGTCTCTGAGCTAAAACTGTAAGCTGCCATTCTCAGTATTTCCCAGATTCCTGGTTATAAGCAAAACAGCCCAGACAACATAATCACAGTGTGCAAATGTTTAGAGCTGCAAAACAATATTCAAAGGTCATAGCACTGTCTTTGTCAGTGTAGCAGCTTGGTCTGTTTACACTTGGAGGAGGAAGAAATGTCAAGCGAGGCTGCAGCCATAGGATGTGTGTGTCGATTAGTATGTCCCGTATACATTCTGAGGGGAGGAATGTAAGTGGTTTTTTCAGCTAAATGGTAACAGCTGTTACAGAGTAAAAATGTTTGATGGAGGTCGAAAAAGCGGTCTGCTTCTATTTACTTTGGCCACAGAGTCAGTGTGGGAATACTTCAAACGAACACGATCTGCCATCAGACGCCAGGCCCAGTGGTCAACATTCTTTGGTTTGATGCAGCAAGACGTGTGGCTTGTTAGCCTGGGCGTTCAGTTTCAGTGGGAAAGACCCAGTTTGTGTTGGGCACCACAGGACCTACAGCTGGGATTTTACAGGTCAGCACATTTCCAATGAAGATTTATGATCAACCTTGGGAGTCATTCAGAAACAAGACGGATCTGCTTCAGTGTTTGCTGTGTGGAATGCTGCAACACATGTCGCAGACAAGAAAGTCACCCATACTTCCAACATTATATCTTTCACCATCAAGGAATGTGGTCCTTATCTGTAACAGGCACTAAGGGTAGGTTCCTAAAGGTAGACTTCAACCAAATTCATACGAAAATAACATATGCACAAAGACACATTTCACAATCCAGAATTGGAAATGGCTGGAGAAACAAGGTTTGCTTTAAATTCCAGAGGGCACTACTCCAAAGTAAAAAATCCAGAAAAATAAGCATACATTGAGAGAGGACTGGAATGCTGACAGGAGTCAAGACAAACTAGCAGAAAGAAGAGAACTAAAGCCTTAAATACCAGCAGGTGTTTTTTCCAGCATTATATTGTCATCACACTGTCACAAGTACAGCACAATGAAATTCAATCTTTGCATTTTACCCATCCCCTTAGGGAGCAGTGGGCTGACATTGTGCCGTGCCCAGGGAGCAATATGGAGTTAGGGGTCTTTAGCTCAGGGAGCCATAAAGGCAGTCTTTCAGAGTGGGCCTTGAACTCAGAACCTCTGGATTCCAAGCTCTATGCCCTGACCACTAGGCCGCCAGTGGTTTTCCAACCCAGGGAGTAGAATCAGAACATGACAAAGGAAAACAAAAAAAGGTAAAGAATAATCTTAACCTGGACCAGTTTAACAACATAATGTTAAGTCATCATCAATGGTTTAAGAGTTAGTTTAGTTCCCAGTGATTAAGGCTAAATATATTTTCAGTGCACCACCTAAACACAACAAGTAGCACCATGAGGGTCAGCAAGTTCTGCACTAATTTCCAGCATTATTACTTGGCAAATTATATTAAGTATACTTTCTTGGCATAAGTATTTTAGAAAGTATATCTACATTTTAGTGCACTTGAAGTATAATACTATTTACTACTTCTTCTAACCAAATTGGACATTTTGCTTTTACAAAAGTATGTACTGATAGTATACTGCCCAAGATCATTTTAAGTTTACAAAGTATACTGATAGTATACCGATTTCAAGATCATTTTAAGTTTACAAAGTATACTGATAGTATACCGTTCCAAGATCATTTTTAAGTTTACAAAAGTATACTGATAGTATACTGTTCCAAGATCATTTTTAAGTTTACTAAAGCATACATTAAATTATTAAGCAAGTACACTAATCTATATATTTGAAATATACCGCAGTATACTCTTCAATATCCTGCCAATATAATGGTTATATACTGCTGGTCATATTTTACACATTCAAGATTTACTGAAACTAAAAATACACTATTTTGCTATTTTTAATTTGTATAAGTATACTTAAGTTCACTGACCATATTGTAGCACATCAGATATCATATCCTTACAGTTACCCCATAATGTAGTTATAATGCAATATGTTTTATACAATTACAAGACAGTATCTTGATAACTTTGGTTATTTATATAACATATAGGGTTTTACAAATGCCATCTTAAACTATTACAGACTGCATTTCAAAATAAAAAGCTATAATAACTTAAATCAAACGTTCTTGGGACAATATTAAAATAAAAATGTAAACACATTTACACATATGAAATGTAAAATATACAATGAAGTCATTCTTTGTCAAAAATTAAAAACTGCAATTGACATCAAAATCTAAACAAAAGTGTGTTCCCAGATAAGGACTGAATAAGAACTGAAACTGAAGTCCTTGGTTTTCAAAAGAAGCTTAGAAAAGTGCATTTTGAGACAAATATCTTCAAAAGAAACAATATTTTATGAGCTTCAGAGTGAGGCGTGCATTCACTCCTTTTCTATTCTCTACCTGTATTGAAAGGCATACTCCCTGCAAGATTTTGGAACCATCTGTTCCTACTGTGTTTGGCATATACACTATTGCAGCATACTATAAAGACTGAAAGCATTTTGGTTGCCGAGCTAGCTCTAAAAAATTTGTGATTGTGTTCCAAAGACTGTATGGAAAAAAATAACATGACTTTTAATATCCATTTGCTAACACACACTGCTCACAGTGTATAAAACAATGGGGGACCATTTGGGCTACATCAACGTTTTCATTTGAATCAAATATGGGCACTTTCAAGAGTATTTTAATGGAACACGGTATGTCCCCTCACAAATAGTCAAGAACATTTCTGTTGTGGAGAGAATTACCAGAAAGGGCCAAGAACACTATCCCTCCAGAAAATGAAAGGTTAGGTTCTTTTTTTTGAGGAACTTTTTAACAAAAGAAAGCTTGAAATTTGTAAGGTCTAGCTGAAGAGAATGTGTTAGGGTTTTGGTAATCCAACAATGCAAAAATCTATCAAAATTCGTATAGGCTTGCAATTGCAGATTTGTGTGGAAATCTAAGCAACTGCTTCTGGTCTTTCAACGTTTTTTGGTCAATGGGTTCTGTATCATAGTCAAAAGTATGACAAATTAAAAAAGAGATACAACAGTGCTGTATATGTAAAAGGCGAACACTTGGTTTAATAGGCTGACTTGGTTATTTTTAAACAAAATATTCACATGAAATTTCTGCTTTTGTGTTCTTGTACCAAAAATGTATTGTTGTGTTTTAGTTGAAGTACTTGCTAAATTAGACAGACCTGTATGTAAAGATTCACTGAATCAACATACAAAGTACTTTCTTATTTGAGGTTAAAAAACTGAAACTGTTGCTTTATTGTGGCCTGACATGCTTCTAACCAAATGTGTTCTTGTTGAAGATATGATGCTTTGTACATAACACCATTGCCAAATGCTTTTGAGGAAGACTAGAACTTGACCAATAAAGTCAGTCAAATGTTTCTCTGTGTCTGTGTATGTTTTAAGTTACACAAGATAAATAAATTACATACAAAATCAATATACTGTAAACTTTCAAACACCAGCACTATATGATCTTGAATATGAAAGTTTAAAAACAGGGTTAATGCCTGAAAACAAGTGTAGTAAAATACAAATATATAGCATGAGTCACGTGCTTTATCTTTCATTGTTTACTGGATTAGCACATGTATTAGTACTTTGTAGCAGAAATAAGAAAAAAAAGCACAATATATACCATAATACAAATTACAAGATTCAGTATTAAAGTATAGGCATTGTATTGGCATTGTACTTCTTTTGATACTTATCGGTATAAGTCCCGACTTTATACTATTGTAAATATGAAATATAGTTTAGAAAAAGTAAACTTTAAGTACACTGCTGGATTTTAAGTATGAAATTAGTGCACTTTTAGTATACTTGAATAAACTTCTTTTTGATAAGGGTGGTATATCCCATACCTGCTTTTTGGCTCCAATGGGGGATCCCCCGT
>JAGKQL010000007.1:32563478-32678515 GCA_018398635.1 Cyprinodon brontotheroides
GTAAGTGTTTGTCTCACACTGTCTCCTGATCCCTCAGGGTTCTGGCTTGGCGTGCGGGGGGAGCTCGGGTTCTGGACCTTCTCCGCGGAGCCCTCTGGATTTGGTTTCAGAGTGTGGGGGAGGGTTAGTTTTAACTCCAATAATCCTGGCTCCTAGGGGGAGTACAGTTTAAAGTTCGGCAGTTATCCTGGTACCATGTCTTGTCTGTTCCTTTTAACCACTGAGGCCGCCTGTCTTCATCTGAACGTGTCTCTCCGAGCTTGCTGCTGGACTCAAAGAACTCTTGAACCTGTCTGTCTGTTCCTGTTTGGATCGGAACCCCCAATCAGGCTACGACTCCTGGATCTCAGACCTGTCCTGTTCTAATCTGTTTCCCTGACCTGGATCAGTCTCCTGCCTGCTCACTGGGGTTGCTGCATCGGGGACGCTCTGGACAGCTCAGCACTGCATATCGTATGCAGTGCATCAGCTGATCCTGCATTTGATGAGAGGATGGGGCTCAACTGTTAAACCAGGTAAGTGACTTACAGGGATTATAATCTTCTGTCAGAATATTGTGGTCACTTACCTGTGTTTCTCCCTGAACCAGAGTGCCAGTGATGGGTTGTGCCCCGTCCCCCTTGCAGCCGCTGCATGTCTGCTGATCCACAGCAGCTCGCGTTCAGTTTCTGTTCCTTTTCTGTTCTTTTTTATTTACTTTGTCATTAAACGTTTCGAAACTTCACATTCTCTGACTCGCCTAAATACTGGGACCACCTGCCCGATTTTTATGACAACAACAACAAAAACAAGAGACTGCTAAAGAAAGCGACAATAAAACATAGGATATTGCAACTGAATGAAATTTCTATACTTAGAATTTAAAAAGAGTCACCAGGTGCTTTAGTTTTACTTTTTTTCCTGCCATATTTTGTGGCTTAGATGGCATAAAACATCAGAGGTTTATCCTGCACATCCAGATTCCATGATATAATCTGTGTTTTAAGTTATTGTACACATGGACAGGATTACGGTGTGTTGTAAGTCAGTTCTGTCTGGTGGAGTAAAGATCAGGAAATATATCCATGTCCTGTCTGACTTTATGGCTCTGGCTGTTTGGGCTCTCCATAAGTCTTACTTATAGGTTTCAGATCAAAAGAAACACCATGTGTTCCAAATCCTCTGGATTGTTGTTCAGTTTTACTGATGATCCAAATAAAGCATCAATCCAATGGTCTCTCAAATAAAAAAATCTCTAACATGATTAAGGTTAGGCATAACATATCATTCATCAAATCCTGCCATAGGTACAAAGACACTTTTCTTTTTTATGACAGCAGCAATGTAATTTATGAGAGACTGGGGAGGTTGGTCAGTGACTGATCAGAGATGGAATTCAATAGATCTTTTCATTTTTCTTACTTCGCTGGACAAGATCCAAACACTCTGCTGAGATTGGGCTGAGAGTTCAGCTACTTTTTCCAAGTGTACGGAAAACCATTAAGTTATTTAACCAAATGCATATTTCAGTCCACTCGCAGAAAGCTGTGTATAACCTAAAAATGGATGCTTCAGTAGGGACTTCCAAAGCTTGTAAATCTTTTAACAAAACTTGTGTTATAAATGAGTAGTAGTTGGGTAGCTATGTTTTTATGAATATTTTATGAAATTTTTGATTTACAGAAAGTTGTAACTAACAGCATTTCTTAAGGGATTTATAAGGTCAATCTTTCTATAAATATTGTAGTGAATATTTTCTTCTCTGTACAGCTGAGGATGAACAATGTTTTGTTGACTGATGCAGACTAAATAAACTAAAGAGATGATATGGGGAACAGCATAAAAAAACAGTTTCAATGCAATACTTCTCAAAAAGAGTAAAAGTTTAATCCTAACAAATAGGTCAAATTACATTCTTTCCTTGTTCTAATACAATGTTGTCCCTCTCAGCTTATTAAACCAGTTGGTAATTAACGGAAAACCATCTGATTAAAAATCATCAACTTTGCAGCAAACCACCTTTCTGAATAAAAAGAAGTGAATAAAATCTACAAATGAGTAGTTTATTCCTCCTCAACTGGTAATCCAGGTAAACAAGTAGGAGATAAAGATGAGCCAGGAAAAGGAAGCTTTTTGTTTGGGCCTTCAAAGTGACTGAAAGGCCGTCTGTCCCTCCCTATCTGCCTTCTGTCTGTGCACCGGGGGGCAGAGGGGGGCTTCTGAGATCCAGCATCTGTCCCTTAACCAATACCTACTTTACGTCATCTGTCTTACTAATACTGTACCCACTGCCCCCCGCTAATACCTCCTCCCTCTGTGACCTTTGACCCGAGACACATGGCCCACGCTTTTAAAGTTAATGTCAGACAATACGTGCATAATTCACTTTCATTTGAAGAGGGCTGTGTTGAAGACTCACAGTTTTACCGGTATGACCATCTACTTTAAAGCTGTGCTAATTATTATATTTCACTGGATGAAGTTTGTTCTCAAACTTTTCTCTCAAACAAAGGCATCATATATTACTAATAAACAACTGCTTTCCTAAAAGTGTTCTCCCCTGCTGAAGAATCAAACATCCAATCTGTTTAAGTCAGGATAAAAGAAGTCTCCTGGTGCTGCCAATCACTGTCAGTCTGTCCTTTTTCTCTTAATTAAACCAGAGGCCTCTTTTCTTTCCTTTCCGTGCTTCACTGAGTAGCTCTCATTTATTAACAGTAATGGCTTCATTCCTGGATGGCAGTGCACTTCGTCTGTTGTCCTCACGGTCGGGGGCACAGAGTCCTTTCTAACTGACATAGGCTGATAGGCTGGGCCATGTGGATGATGGGGCACAATAAGGAACAATGGTCAAATGACTTAGCAGTTCTTTAATCAGTCAGGTCACAAAAAAGAAAAAAAGACTAGTGTTAAAGGCCGCTACTGTCCTAGGCTGCACTCTGGACTCAGTGGAGGAAGTGGCTGAGAGTAGAGTGCTGTCCAAGCTTTAATCCATCATGGATGACACCTTCCACCCTCTGCACCAGACTGTTGAGGAGCTGAGCAGCTTCTTTAGTTAAAGACTTAAGGGAAAAATTAAACAGTAAAAAAAACTACAATTTTTATCAGTAAAAAACCACTATCATCATAAACAAAGAAAGAAAGAAAAAAAGAAAGAAAAACCTGAGACTGTATGCTAGCCATGAGGAAGGAGGCTGAGGACTAGTAATTGTGAGAGCCACTATCCAGGATGAAATATCCAAGATCCATAAGTACATCAAGGACAAGGCTCCAACTGACAAGGTGCTCAGTGAATGTCTCAGACAATGAGGAACCGAAGATGAGATGTGAGAGACCCCGTCATGGTAGGATAAGCCCCTACATTGGATGTACCACCGAAACATAACCAAAGTGGCAGATTTTAGGAAATCCCACCAATGGCTGGACAAAGCCGGACTGAAGGACAGCACAGAGGCACTCATCATGGCTATCAAGAGCAGGCCCTAAGTACCAGAGCAATTGGGGCCCAAATCTACCACACCACACAAGAGTCTAGGTGCAGGCTGTGCAAAGAGACCCCTGAGACAATCCAGCACATAACTGCAGGCTGCTGGCAGGGAAAGCTTACATAGAGCAGCAGAACCAAGTGGCTGGAATGGTGTACAGGAACATCTGTGCAGAGTCTGGGCTGGAAATCCCAAAGTCAAAGTGGGAAACACCTCCAAAGGTGGCAGAGAATGATCAAGCCAAGATCCTGTGGGACTTTCAGATACAGACAGACCCAATAGAATGGCAAACCAACCATATATTGTAGTGGTGGACAAAAAGCAGAGGAAAGCCGTTGACATAGCAACACCAAGTGACTGCAACATCAGAAAAAAAGAACATGAGAAATTAGAGAAATACCAGGAGCTCAGAGGAGAGCTGAAGAAAACCTGGAAGGTCAAGGCATCAGTGGTACCTGTGGTCATTCGGGCCCTCGGGGCAGTGACCCCCAAACTGGAGGAGTGGTTACAGCTGATCCCTGGAAATGCATCAGACATCTCGGTCCAGAAGAGTGCAGCTCTAGGAACAGCAAAGATACTGAGAAGAACCATCAAGCTCCCAGGCCTCTAGTAGAGGACCCCAGCTTGGAGGAAAAAGAGACAGACCGCCCGCGATGGGTGAGGAAGAGTTTTTTATATATATATTTTTTTTTCATAAAATCTGCTCTTGATGTGGGGGAGAAGTAGAGGAGGCCGAAGGTCAAACAGGACCACAGTTTCTGTTCCTGTTTCATTAAGATAATTCAAACTGTAAATGTTCACTTCAGGACAACGTTATACTAAGTAAACAGATATTAACAGTCCACGATTTCCCAACCCATCACTTTGAAAAAACTGTTGGAGCTGGAAAACACAGAGTAATACCAATGCTTCAATAATACTTCAATGCTCCTGTGAAGCTAAATCCAGATGTTTAGAGAGTCACAGCTGATTGGCAGATTTTACAGCTGATTCCTGCTTCGATATGGTAGGATTAAAAACATTGCTAAATGTTTTGAAAGAACCAAAGGTTCAATAAGTTTACTGCCAAAGGAAGGTGATTTCATCTTTATACCTCTGGTTTTTTGGATGAATTCTCTTTTTATTTAGTAAAAGATTGTTGCTTTAAGACGGATCAGATTCCAGGTTCTTATCAGATGATACGTTTACAATATTTTCACATGTGATGTCATATTCACTGGACTAAAACCAAGTACAGCTCAAGAACTCAGTACCCTTATCATCCTTATTATTATATTACAGGAAAATGCTAGAAATGCCAACAAAAACACATTTCTGCAAATCCAATCAAGATCCTTGTCTGAGCGTGGCTTCATGCACCCATGAGACTAATATGTTTGCAGCCAGTCAGGCTCACAATCTGAACCGCTTACCATCTGCTGCTCCTTGGATCCTCAAACATCCCTTTTGACGTTGTAATCAATTTGTTTTCCTTAGATAGAAAACTTTAAATCAATTTGACTTTGATCTGGTTGAACTGTAAAGTGCCTTGAGATGACATGTGTTGTGAATTGGCGCTATAGAAATAAACTGAATTGAAATCAATTGACATCTTGATCTTGTAGAAAACTGATTTGAAGGTAAAAACTAATTACACAAGTACAGAGAGGAAGGTGTAACATGGCAGTGCTGCTACTTTAAATACAGATGTCGAATTTAAAAAAGGAGTTATGTCGTTTTCAAGTCTTAGAGCTGAGAAATGTGTTGAAATCTCTGAACTGGTGAGAGGATTTTACTGGACATGGTCTGATAGAGGTGGTTAATCTCCATGTTGGTGCAACAGCTGTGGGGAGAGGAGCTCTGAGTGCTGGTGAGAGTAAAAACCATGGGCACACTGATGTTGGTATGCAGGACCGAGAATATCACTTTCCACATGGCAGCTCAGATTAACAAAAAAAAAAAAAAAAATCAACAGAAATTAAATTACTTGGAACCAGATCACATTGGCTAGTGACAGATTTAACAGCTGTCATCAGATTTTTGGAGTTTTGTCAATGAGGCTATGAGGCAAACTAAAATATCAACTGATAATATCAACGCTGTTGCTGCTGCCTGTTAACAAACCAGTTACATGTAACAGCATAAGGGGACTTCACTATAAAATGAAAGTTTCTGTTGTTGTCCTGTTTACACTGAAGAAAATCTATCTAAGTAGCAGTTATCTTGCATTTAACCTTAGAATTCAGTTAAATATCATGTCTAATAAAATACTTTTTTTCTAATAATAATTCTACGTTCATTTCCATTCAGACTGGCCTTTTACAGATGCCTTTTCTATCTCTGCTTCTGTCTCCTTGAACCCCAGTCAGCCTCAGCAGATGGCCGCTCACACTGAGCCTGGTTCTGCTGGAGGTTTCTTCCTGTTAAAAGGGAGTTTTCACTCTCCACTGTCGCTACAACATGCTTGGTGTGAGGGATTGCCTTCTAGTCAATGAGTCGATGCAATCAGCTGGTTTTCCTTAGATAGAAAACTTTGAATCAATTGAGATGACATGTTGTGAATTGGCGTTATAGAAATAAACTGAATTGAATTGGGTAAAATACAAGTGAATGCATCTTAGATTGCTCTTTTTGGCACATATAGCGTGCAACTATAAAGTTAAGTACTACAGGTTTGTATAGTGGGATGGAGAGAGCAGGACACACTGAATAAACATGCGAATGAACTGAAACAACCTTTTTTTGATAATGAATTGTGTATATGAACTCCAAGTTATTAAAGAAAGTTAAGAAACCAAATCACTGGACTTTGTTGTCCAAGTTTGAAGACATTTATCCTCCCATCCAGGAAGCTTTCTCAATTCAACATGTCTGGAATAGGGTTTAAGTTCCAGGCTTGTAGAGTGGCATAAACAAAAGCCATAAACCGACAAAACAGGTCCACCCCTTAGTAATAGGGAGTCATTGAGGTCATTGGCGTCCTGTAACACCTGATACAATGCCTCTGAAACGGCAGTCGTCAGGGTCGTTTTTGGCCTGGGTGACCAGGCGAGAAGGTTTTGGGGTTGAGATGATAGAGGGAAGGAATAAACTCTATCGTTGCCTTCCCTTCCCTAGGTCCAGAACAGGCTGGTATCTTACTTGGTTCGATTGCTGGTTACAAGCTTCCCTATGATCCCAGTCTGCCGGCGGATTGCAAAACAACGAGGAGGCGACTCTTGGCAGGGTAACAGACAAACAGGGAAAACAATACAGACCACTTGCTTACAGTAAAACCCCCTTTGTTCCCACTTCCTTCTCCCTCTCTCTCCCCACACTGCTCTCTACTGCCCCCTATCCCACCTGGGACTGCAACACTTATAGATTTTTGAGTGCTGGAATCCATCCTCTCAGTTTAAGGTTGTTTTTTCTCTCTTAATATAAATGGCTTCCTTCGGACCCCTTCCAAACCACCTGTCTTCTTTGTCCAAAATGAGAACATTCTGGTCCCCATAAGAATGTCCCTTGTCCATAAGGTGTAGATGGACAGGAGGTAGCCCGTCTGTGTTGGGCCATGCATCTGTGGAGAAGTTGTTTGGTTTCTCTAGTATAAAGATCAGGGCATTCCTAACTGAGCTGCATACACCACTCTGCTCATCTTAGGTCTGGGGGGTTTTGTCTTTAGGATGCACTAGCCTCTGTCTAAGGGGCTTGTTTGTAAATGAACATTACAGCAGTGGGAATTGGAAAAGGATCTTCATAAATCCCGAATTTCTTCCGCAGAAAGGACTACAAAACAGAACCAGAAACAGGTGGAGCTGGAAAAGGAGCTCAGAATAGCTCTAAAACAGAACAGTATGAGATGATTGAATTAAAATGACAAGCAGGTCTGATCTGGTCCCAACACTCCTGACATCCATCAAGCTGTGTGTAGAAAGGCTGGGATTATAGTTACAGGAATCTCACACTCTTAGCCATCCACCCAGACCGTACAGCTAAGTGTATTAAAAATAAATTAAAAAGACATGTCAGAGCAGCGCAGAGCAAGAATACCAGTGCTACTGCTAAAATATTCATTAGATACCACACCAGACATCATGATGGGAACAGAATATTTTAAAAAGCCTCCAGAGAGACTAGTTGAGTCTATATTTAGAAACCGCCGAATTAGTTATTTCATTTTTCATTGACCTTTCTGCTACAAGACGACTGTCATAGCAGAGCGACAATGGATCTGGAATGTTTTAGGTGAAAACATTTCTGTGAAGGTGTAACTGAATGATATCATTCTGGGACGTTTACTGACAGACATTATCTAACTGGACACTCCTCATGTTCAGATGTTGAAGATGTAGCAGCTCGAAATTGAAAAAATACATAGACAGTTCAGCGTATGCCAGAGTGTTAGGAGATTCTGGGACGACAGGCATATGTGGCTAAATCGGCATGGTGTGACAGGACCTTAAGAGCTTTAATCATGCTGTGTTTAAACCCAAAGTACCACATTTCATTTGATCTAAGGACATTGCGTACATTACAGTATTAAATAAAGCGACAGTACGCCCTATAACCAGTAGAAAGGTAGTGAAAAACCAACTGCCGGAAGATGGCAGGAGGGAGGTGTCACTATATTTGGGCAAAACTGGCTGTTGCCAGACTCAGTGATCGCAACAAAAAATGTTGTTGTTTTTTTATTGATTAATATTAAATTCATTAAATCACCACAAACGTATTAATTTTAGGTATAGATAATGATCCATTAATTATTCCTTCAATTTAGAGGTCAGCTGAAAAAACAGTTACTGTCGCTGTGCAGATTAGCTGCTAAAAGAGCCACTTTGTCTCAACCCTGAGCAGAAATGATTGTGCTCTTTGTCTAAGCGGCCATGTTGTTTATATGTTGCAGATCTCCGTAGACCTGCTATGGTCACTCACTTTCCAGGACAGTGATCGACTGCAACTAACAGAACAGAGTTTCATAGTTGGTACGCATTAATCAAGGGAACTTTAGCAGGAATAGCATTATACAGCAGATAAAGAAACACTGTGTAACTTTTACAACTAGGGGCTCTTGACCTGTAGCTTCTAGGTTTAGACCCCCTGAAGGACATTGGCAACTGAAATGAAAACCGGTGTCCTCCGGTGTTTAAGATCCTGGTAGCAGATCACTTTTGACCAGCAGACTGAGAAGTTAGAGGGTAAACACAAGGAAATGTTGACCACTCTATATTTAATCCTACACCAGAGAGCCACAGTATGTCTGGTCAGGTGAAGGTCAGATCTTTTTAGCAGCCTAACAACAACTTTTAATTAGCTAGCCATCCTTTTTAAGTATACACCCGGAAGATAATTCTAAAAATCTCAAATTAAGCTCATATTTGGGTCAAACATTATGCAGAGTTGCTTTAAAAGCTCAAAACTATTAATTTTGCATATGATAGGCCTTTCAGCTGAGCTAGCTGTAGACCTGCCCTGTCAGGACCCTTCATTACAGTTTATTCCAAGCCTTTCAAAGTAAAGGTGAAATAAAATAAAAGCTAGTATACCGGAAGTATTTGCCAGCATACTTTCCTGTGGTTATTTCCTGGGTCTTAATAATAGAAATATGTTGGCTTATTCATGTGTTTAAGACTTAGACAACTTTTATTGTTATTTTGTATAAACAGAGTGTATATAGAATGAAATTTTGTTTTGTCCATCTTTCAGACAGTGAATAAGCAGCAGCTTAGCAGTGAAATGAACATTTCCATTTCATAAAGTGCAGGAGTGATCAAATATAAACATTGTGGGAGAAAAAAAAAAAAATGTGGTGCAAAAAAAAGCACTGATATTGAATTTCAGAGCATTTCAGGAAAAATATATGCGGTGCAAATATGCAGTATTTTGGTTTGATATCATTTTATGCAGAGTATGTGACTTGATTTAGAGTTTTTTCAACAGGTTAGCAATCGGAAGGCAGTGGGGAAAAAGCTGTTGCAGAATCTGCTGGACCTGCAGCGGATGCTGCACATTCTTTTAGATATAACTATGTATTAAAGCTCATTTAATACATGGGATTAAATAAAGAAATCTTCAGCTGTGACATGAAAGACATTATAGCAAAAAGAGGCAGGGGCATCTGCCTACACTATTAGAAAGTCATTAACCAAGATGATGCTGTGGATGTGGAAATTAAATGAACTTATATAGCACTTTTTTTATCAACCATTTAGAGTGAGTTTTAATTGACTTTCGGTTTCCCCGCCACAGTAATTTATCAGTCTATCAAATGCAGGTGTTCTGTCAGATCAGCATACCCATAGTCAAAACGCATGTACAAGATGTTAGATTTGCGTTCATCCCTTTAGTTTTGTATGAATATAGACTTCAACTACCTCAACTGGTGTATCCCTTTAGTCATGTACAAAAAAAAACAATATAAGGTCAGAATGTCATATGCTTCAAAAAGCACCAAAAAGTAGCTAATTAAAGTGTTTTTATGTAAATGACTAAAGGGATACACGCCCGCTGAGGTAGTTTAAAGTTTGTTTTTCATACAAAACTGAAGGGTATGCTGGTCTGACCAGGTATGCTCATCTGACAGAGCACCGAGTGAAGCTGAAACCTACAGCTTCCCAAAGGCTGCACGGCTGCTCTTCCACTGAGCTCTACATCAGCAGGATCTCAAACTGTTAAAACTCTGAAGACGCATCCTGATCAGATGCCAGAACTACCTCAATAAACCCGTTTTGATGTTCAGTAGACATGACTTTACTGAAGCCCCTTCTGGATGATACATTTTCTTACCTTATTGCCAAGGTTTAGCTCAACCATCCTTTGTAGAAATCTAAATTTTGCCTCCTGTATCCCCTCAAGCAAAAATTTAAAAGACTTTAAAAAGACGACATGACTCAAGTCCAAACAATGTCTACATTTGGTTGAAAATTGAAATGTGAAAAGCCGTAATTCTCAGGTTGAAAAGACATTGAAAATTGGGGTTTCCAACGTATTTTAAAAGAAAGTCTTTTGAATGTCTGTTATTGGACTAAAGAGGGACAAAATCAGACAGACTAAACACAGCCCAACTTTCAAAAACTATTTCTGAAATAAATGCAGATTCGGTCTAAAAACCGTCTAAATGACGTCTGGTGTTTGGGGGGTACAAGCTCTTAATTTTGGATCATGATCAGTATCTATAACCTAGATATCTTTCCTCACCACAGCACAATAAAGCAGTAGCTGCAACTGCTGTATATGAAGCAGAAGAAAATTAGTCGAAATTATAAACCTTTTCGAAACTAACACCAAAATGCCTTGATACCTCTGAGAAGGGTCAGCCCACTAGTAAAACAGCATGAAGAAATGGAATGCGCCTCCTCTGTAAAGTCTTACATTAGTGGAAAACAAAGAAAATGAAACAAGAATCAGTTTCAACAAAAAGCCGATCTCAGCTCTACAGCAAGAAATCTGTAACAGCCCAGACAGACTTGTCTGCTGTTATGAAGTACGTCTTTGTAATCCAAGCACTTAATTACAGCACATCATGAAAGAGATATATAGCTGTGTGAGAGCAACAAGCTGAGCATTCTCACTCATAACCACAGTTATGCAGTTAGTGAAATGCAGGGCACCGTGTGAGTCAGTACCATGCTGTCAACAGAGACACTTTGGAACCCAGGGCCTCCCTGGCACTGGGGTGCAGAAAAAAATCTGTTTATACCAAAATAAGCAAAATCAGTCTTAAAGGGCACATTTAACGGATATATTTAGCTTTTTAAGAAACATTTGATATGCATATATGACTAAGGACTTCAAAACATAACACTGAATATTCTAAAAAATTCTAAAAAGATGGATGGATAGACAGATGTTTCATATTTATTTTCTTAAATCTACAACTGCCCACCAGCTCCCTATTTTGCTGTTTGCAGCACCTTGTTTTAATTTATTTCATGCTCCCTGATCTAATAATTATTCATTTGATCTAATTATTCCTGCTTTTGAGGGAATCAAACTAAATACAGTATAAATAATAGATGTTAAAAGTATGAATATGTATTTTGTGCCTTCTAAGCAACGCACTTCTTTCATCGTCTCTTGATTGATCATACAGAATAGTTTGTGGTTTCTCTTTGTCATTAAGGTTTCACAGCACTCATTGATAGGGGTGATACTCAAAACCAGGCATAGTGTGAACAGCAATCCACCTTGACCAACTAGGGTTTTAGAAAACAGACCATAAACATTAAAAGAACGTGTTTTAGTACTTTTTCATGGGAAAGAAAAGTAAAAAGTTGATATCAGTAGCAGCTCTGTTGTAAGATAAAAAGAAAGCTAAGTTGAAAATTTTCAAATCACTTTTCAAGTTTCAGTGTGTTAGAGAACAGGATGATGAATATAATTTCAGACAATATGAAGTCATCAATGGCAGCAGTCCTGCTGATCCCCTCATCCAGGATTATGTCACAGCTGAACCAAATTACTGGCCAGTTGTAGTTACTATTAAACACAACAGTAGAAGTAAATAATGCTAAACTGAAGAGTATGTAAAGTAATGTGGCAGAGTGGGGAAATGTGGTCCTTTTGTCCTCCATCAGCCTAAGCCTATAGCAGCATAACTACAGCGATAGCTCACGATAACTTGCCCCCTACTCCAAAAGTTTTAGATGCATCTTCTGCATGCTATCGAGTGCAACAGAAGTCTGTTTTTCACCCATTAATTCAAGTCAGGTAATACAGCACATTGCTGAGGCACACTCTGTAAGTTTAAATAAATGTTTTTTTAAGCAAGTCTTTAAAAGCAGACAGGGTATTTGAGCTATGGGCTACAACTGAAAGTGGTTTTCACTAGAAAAGTGCCAGATTACTGAAAGATCTGATTCACAACATACTTAAGAAAGTTAAGGAACCACTAGTAGACCTTCAGTTTGGCAGTAAAAGTGTTTAGATGATACGGAACAATAAGATGGCTGGTGTATGGTGGAGCTGTATTTTTAAGGATTTAATATGTTATGGAAGATTTTTAAATTAAAATCTTGATCTACCAGTGTTATGACCCGGCTCAGCCAGGGAAAAGGGAAGTAACAGTAAAGAAACCCTGGTGGTAATTTTTTAACAATTTAAGGATTTATTGTTTGGAGTTTCTCACAAAATAAAAAAAAGAGGGTTAACAATTAATAATCAAAGCGTAGGGACTCTCAACAACAGAGTATTAACTAAAACAAAATCCATAAAACAGAGGTTTAAATCAAATAACTTAACCAAACAAAAATGATCTCTCAAGACAAGTTAAACAAAACAAAAATACAAATCTCTAACGGCATTTCAAAGTTCCCCCACCGGGACAAAGCGAGTTACACAAGATATCAAGGTTGACAAAATCTGTTAGAGCGGACTAAGCTATCAAAGCTTATACAAGTTTTACAGCAGTCAAACCCACACCCCACAAAATGGCAAGCTGTCTGAACAAAGGATCAGCCGCACCATCAGGCTTTTATCAAAACTTTGTTTACTTCCTCATAGTAAACAATGTTCGATAGTCCAGCCTTACAGTAACCAACTCATAGGGCGGATTTATCAAGATCAATTTTGCGTGCAGTAATTTGCGCTCGCAAACTGGAATTTTGCGCGAGGGGCTGAACCATGGTTTGCGGGTGATTTAACAAGAGCGATTGCGTAACTGGTGGCAGGTGCAAAACTGTTGGAGACGCCCTATTTAAATGATGGTTTTTGCGCGTTTGTGGTTTTGCGGCATGGCGAGTTTGGACAGCAGAAAGCGCAAAAGGAAATTCGACCCCATGGAAATGGAGGTGTTGGTGGATGAAGCCAACAAACATTTAAGTGAGCTACAGCAAAGAAGTGTGACTGTCACACAGAGGAACGCTATATGTGAACAAATCTGTAATAAAGTAAACGCTGTTGGTGAAACCTTGCGAACAGTGGATGAAGTAAAAAGAAGATACCAGGATATTAGAAGGCGAACCAAAGAAAAACTGGCATATAACAAAACATCTGCGAACAAAAGAGGAGGGGGCACAGTAGATGAGATGCCTCTGACCAGCATTGAGGAACAAGTACAGCTGACGCTCTGTGAGGAGCAAATCACTGGAATTGCAGCTCCAAAATGGCAATGCTGGATAAACGATATGTTTTGATGATCGTTTCCTCGTTCATTCCAAAAATATTCACACGGAGTGAAAAAATGCGTTCTCTGCGTCTCCTTGCTTCATTTCCATGTCTCCTTCTTGCGACAATAACTGCTGCCATGTGTGCGCAATTACGCATACAGACCATTTGCACCTTCTTTTGAAGCGTGTTAAATATAGAGTCAGATACCGTTAGCAAAATTGCTTTCAGGTTTGATAAATCACTTTGAGAGTGCTAAATTAAAATATTTACATGTTCTCCTCCCACAAGACGCACTTTTGCGTGTAAACGCCCCATATTGCATATTCATTGCAGAAAAAGTACTAAATGGAAGCGCTATTTAGCACGTTTTAAAGACCAAATCCTTTTAGCACGCTGTTGATAGATCAGTTTGTACATTTTTTTAGCGTGCGCAGTGAAATAGCTCACGTTTTTATACACACAAACCTTTGATAAATCCGGCCCATAGAGTAGTATTTAGTGTCACTTCTGGACATTATGTTTCTAATTTCCGAATCAAGTTCTGATGAAACTATTTTATGATGGTCTTTTCCATTATCATTAGAGGCCAATTTAAAGTCATTAGGTTTTTGATTAAGCAGTTTTTTAAAACTCTGGTCCAAAGTGATAACTTCTTTTTCATAATTTAAAGGCACATATCTGCCGTCTTTCAAGTTCTGTGTTTTCAGGATGTTCTTTTAGTTTATCTAGCTGGTCAGATTCATGTAAATTTTTGGAAAAATTTAGCTGAGTATCATTAGCAAAAAAAAAACATGTTGTCAGATGATTTTGGCTGCTGGAAGCATAGTGAATAGAATTGGCCCCAGCACTGAATCCTGTGGTACTCCAAAAGTAGCAATAGTGTTTAAAGGACATTTATTTTTTTATTCTATGATAATATCGTCTTTGTTTGACTCTGAATAATAACAGTGTGACTGTATCAAATAATAAGTAGAAAGGAATCTTTACCTATCAGTATTCAGCTGGCAGACCTTTATAATCCTGCCATTACAATTTTCTACAATTTCTAAAGCCACCGAACAATTGCATTACAGTCTCTCTGAAGCATCTGTTTATGTAACCAGAGCTCCCTGTGGTATCCTGCAGCCTTCAGGTTTCATTTATCTCTGCAGAGCCATTAGTTCAGGCAGTGTACAAGACCCGCAGGGATGTTCCCCTTGAGCGTAGCTCAGGACCATATGGTAGATGACTCTGGAAGACTCTAATTCTGTGTCCTTTATCTTGACTTATGTACGTACTGTGATGGCCTCATTATCTGAAGTCTTGAGATACAGAATTTAATATCCTCCAACCATAATGGAAATCATACAGAGCTGAAAAGAAGGAAAGAGATGTGGTGCTGAGAAATAGTATTGGTAGAGAGGATTTCCAAGGCAACTGGTTACTCAGCGACAAGCTCACCCTAGAAATACACTCATGTTACATCAGTCTCATATCCCAATTTCTCCCCTCCCCCACAATCACAGACATAGAGCTGGGGATATTTCCGACCAGTCGCCATGCAAAGCTTTATTTGATCTGATCCCATCAAAAACTGAAAGCAAATAAACACTCCCTCCTTTTCTCAAATGACTCGGCTATAAAAGCTAATAATGGAGCTTACTAGTGTTTGTTCTTAGCCTTGAATCAGAAATCACTGTCCTTCCCTGGAAAACACTTTTTTAATGTTTTCAGAAAGTATCATTTATAGACTTCTTAACTTAAAACATTGCTAACTGCAGCGTCGGGGTTTTTTTTGTTTGTTTTTTTGTGTGCATAGCATTTAGGTAAGTATGAAATTATCAGGAGATAGGAAACAGTAATTGTATGCTTTAATTCAAACTCACTGAAAATTGATTTTAAAAAAGGACATTTTACATATACCTGAAGCGTGTCAAAAAAAAAAAAATATCTTAGCAGATGCTGAACAAATGATGACTATTCCAGCCCCTGGTTTACCATAGAAAAATGTAGTTCTAAGGCAGGGCTGCTGGAGTTTGGTTAGCTAATCAGGACATTATCATGGAAGGGTGGACATTTACTCAGGTAAGTTTTTTGATAATCTGGCTCTGTTTGTCAGCCACAGAGTAATATGTAAGGCCAGGCAAATATTGGCATGAATAAAGTTTTGGATCTAGGTAAGAGAAACAACAAAAACAATCAAAATTGCCTCAACATAAAGAGGGTCTAAGGCAGAAAGCGACGGTGAAGACAATCAATGTGTAAAATAACTAAATGTCAAATGCCCTGATTAAAACAATGCCGGATCAGACTATATAGAATTCTGCTATATTCATTATGTTGTTATATTAACATGTTGTTGGTAACTTCATATGTGGCCCGCAAAAAAAGTTACATATTTTTGGTTAATCTAGCAAGCAACATGAGTGCTTTAAGCCTCAGGTGGACCTTGCCATCTGCAAGCTTGCCTTATTGTATAGGTTCCATGTTGGGAGCTAAACTTCTTTACATGCCTCTTGTTTGGGCAGCATGTGGGCTTAATATGCAACATGTTATCCAGCTCTCTGGGACAAGATCAGGCTGTTTCTTCTTGCTTTCCCTACCACCGATTTTGTTAAAATCGTAGGGAAACGACTGTTCCAAACGTTGCATTTTTGGTCTCCCAAGTGGTGCCCAGCTTTACACAAGTGAATAAAGTGAATGTGATTGGTTGTTTATCAGGGGGCGGGATTGTCGTGGCGGGAAGGTTCACAAGCAGTTTGGTTGTGGCCGGTGTTTTGGAAGCATTTTGCCTAACCAGTTGCGCAACTTTAGTGCTAGTAGGTTCCCCAATGGGAAATTCCATTGGAACCAAGTAGCACTAAATTGGTGTGACTTAGAAGCGACAGCTTCTGTCAAGGAGCGCTATGGACAGAGGAGGAAAAACACTATGCAGAGGAGGAGAGTTTAGTGTCGGAGGTTAGTGGATGAGTCTCCTCAAAGTCATCCATTTTTATTTAGAGGAGGAAAGCGAGGGACGAAGATATGTTGTGGAAGAAGGGCGCCAGAGCAGCAGAAGCTTGGTTTTGGTGTGAGAAGGCTTTCTCAGCCGTACATGTTGCGAGCCCTTGCCTGGTAGCTGCCAGTTACTGTTATTGGCTCGCCTGCTGAAGACACAGGCGTCCATCCCGTGAGTACTGGGATGAAACTCAATGGGAGAAGGAAATTATTCTTACATTTCAACGTTGCGTATATTGAAAGCTGCGACATTGTAGAGATCAAGATGCTATGACCGAAAAAATTTGATGACCGTTGATATCTTATTGGCTGAATTTAGGTGTTCAGGCTGAGGTATAACTAACTGGTCTGCATAAGATAGACGAAAACAAACACAGATTTTAAAGACAGAATTTCCTTTAAAAACAGAAATGTTCTGTTTTGCACAAAGAGATGACGGCACAAAGAGGATAGCCTCTAAAGGCTAACTGCGGGAGATGTACAGAGGACCACTGAAGATCAGAGGTGCATGCGGGCGGACTGAGCGGCAGAGCAGGACGATTACAGCTTTCTATTCAATTCTATAAAAAAAAATCTTATATCTTTAAAAAAACGAAAAAAAAAACAACTAATAATTGTCTTGATTCTTGCTCAACTAGTTGCAAAGTGTCTCAGTATTTTGACAACATACTCAGATTTCCATTCCTTTATTTATGTTACAAGGAAATTGGAATATAGATTAAGCTTATCTGCATTTTTTTATATATGCGATTAGTTAGAATTCATGTTAGACTATGTTTTTTTCTATAGCGCCAATTCACAACACATGTCATCTCAACTCACTTTACGAACACAATTCAGCCAGATCATCCAGTCAAAGTGATTTTCTATCTAAGGAAAATAAGTTGATTGCATCGACTCATTGACTCGAAAGCAATCCCTCACACCAAGCATACTTGTAGCGACAGTGGAGAGGAAAAACTCCCGTTTAACAGGAAGAAATCTCCAGCAGAGCCAGGCTCAGTGTGAGCGACCATCTGCCAAAGCCGACTGGGATTCATATGTAAGGAGGATTTTAAATTGCATTCTGGGTTTAACAGGAAGCCAATGAAGAGAAGTTAGGATAGGAGAGATATGATCTCTTTTTAATTTTCATCGAGAACTCTGGCTGCAGCATTTTTGGATCAGCTGAAGGCTTTTACGGTAGCAGCAGTTCAAAATGGCCCTTCCCAATCAAAAGCCAGCTGAATGGCAGCCCACTTTCCTGCAGCCCGAGGACCGACCGACGGCCAGCGGAGGACCAGCCAAGGGCCCATCAAAGAAAGTGGGTAAATATCGAATGGCTACTACTGTAACTATAGTTTGTGGACTCCCTGATAGTAAAGAGTTAAAATAGTACAGTAAACTTTAAAACTCATAGATAGTTCTTCTACCTTAATGGTTAGAAAGCTGAAAATAATATGGTGGTAGGCTATCACACTGATCCAAGTGAAGTTTAAAGTTTTGTTTCTTTTTGTCCTTTAGTCAAAGCAACTAGATATAGCCTCAGTGAAAGAGCCCACAGGGTGGAGAAAGTCCAGAACCAAAGTGGATCATCCTCGCTAGTGACAACAGCACACACAACACCTTGAATCTAACATGTTTTCACTAAATAAGTCTTGATCTCTATTCTCTCTTGTAGAGCAGAGGTGACGCTGATGTTGCTTCTCTGCTTCTAGTTCCCTCTTGGCCCTGTCCCAGCTCGTGGTTGACCTGTGGGGGGTAAATGAGTGACCCCTCCACTTTCTGTGGACACAATAGGCTTTGGTAACCAATGGTGGGAAAGAGAGCGAAAAAGGGGGCTCACTGCACATTCAGCTGAACCTGGGCACCCAGCGCACTGGGAGCCCTTAAAGGGAAACAACCATTGATAGTTAAATCGATTTGGGATGGTGACGCCGTGGCGAGGTCCTAGACTGTAACAATCGTAGAACACAACATCACTACGTCCCTCCCCCAAGTTACAAACTGTGGGGACTTCAGAGGGGTTTAAGCCAGGGTGGGGTTGGAGGGGGGGTTGGTGGTGACTTTAAAAAGGCAGGGAGGGTTTAGGGTGACAAAAGAAAGAGATCAGCAGTGAAAGAGAAGAGGGCAGAAAGAGAACAGACGAATACGGAGCAGCTGAATGAACAATGCTGCTCCACTCTTTTCTGAAAGTGAAAACAAAAAGCCAGTGCCAAACATTACTCAGTGATGAGAGAGCTGCTCCCTGGCCTCCTTCTCTTTCACCTTCAGACCCAGATTTGTTGCTCCACACATTCATTGACGCATGCATACCAGAACACACACACCCATATGTGTGTTTTTCTCCAGAGTGAGGGTCGGCATGCTTTAAAACCTGGCCAGGGACCTTTAATGACGAATGGGTGGTCCTGCTTTCATTCTTGGTTGTGACACAGCAGGTTTGCATAGAGTTTTATTTTTTTTGATGTTGTGAGAAAGTTGGAACAGAGCTGCAGGTCAAGGCTCAAGACTGCCCCCTTCAGGAGAGTCCATCAAAGAGCTGGAAGCTGATAAACACTCAGCAGTCCTCTTGTTTCTAATTCTTGGTTTGTTAGGAGGGTGGAGATGGAATGGAGGAGTAAAAACAAGCAATCAAAGCACAGTTTGAGAGATTAAATAGCCTAGTTGATTGTAGAGGTGGTTTTCACAGCCATCCATACTCTAAAGAAGTAGAACTACAGCCTGTTCATGTTGGGAGGGGGCGGAGACCGCCCCTCAGACACAGCAGAGGCCAGAGGTACTACGTGGTAACCGTGGCAACGGAGAGAGTTGAAGGAGCAATGGGCTTATTGATGCAGAAAAGGGTCCCATGAGTACCCGACATTTAAGATGGCTGTCGGACAGATATCTGACCAAGTCGTCTGCTGACCGCCATGTCGCTGGGGCTCAGAACATGCACGATTACATTACCTGCATTGATTTCCACCGACAGAGTGAAAGACACAGCTTTAATTCTACTGCCTGATAGCAGAACTGCAGACGCTACAGTTCTGATGAAAGATGGGTTTAGAAAAGCCTTTGTTTCCATGGCCACAGGAGTGAGATAAAGTGAGTGAAAACGAAACAAACAGAGGTATTCTTGACCAAAAAAACAGTTCCTCTTATTAACATATCAAAGCAAGAGAAGTGTTGAGGGGCAGGGTTGGTGAAATAGAAGAAGAATGCACGGCTTTCAGAACTTTAGCAAACAAAAGTCCTACAAGTTTGGTCTTCATTTGCATTCATCACTCCTGCTTGACAATAATTTGTAGATCCTCTCTCAGTGCTGTTATAGACTTACAGTTATTAGTCTGTAAATGCAATAAAAAGGGTGTTTAAAAACACAAATGAAATGATCCCTTTCTAGAAGTGTGATCAGGAGTAAAGTGATGCAAAGAACTGAAGTTTCTAGCAACGTAAACAGAGCAATAAGGGTGAATAGAATATTGTGAAACCTGGGGATGCTTTGCAACCAATCATAGACTGGTTGTGGTTGTGAAATGGGGTAACGGAGCGATTTTTTCAAGCAAAATGGAAGATAAAATGCTTTAATATTGACATAGGATGAAGTAAGGAATAACCTTTAGATGTTTATTTGTGGCCAGATCCGATATTGAAGTCAGAGGAACTGTCTGTAGACTTCCAGGGTATTCTCTAACACAGAAAGTCGTAATTTAGAAACACAACCAAGAGGTTTTAAATACTAAGCAAAGGCTGTGTATTAGGGAATTCGGATATCGGACTTTATTATTTATCTTATATGTCCATTTTATATAACTAAACTCCCTGATAACCAATACCAATAATTTCTTCCCCCTAGACCTTCTTAAAGATACCATGGAGCAGAAAAATATCTGTTTGTAAAACTTTAAAATCATCCACACCGCCAGGATTTGCACTTCAGCATCTCTCCAGTCCAATGTTCAGATTTAAAAGCTAATATCGACCATTAATGATAACATCCCAATAATACCATACTTTGTACAGTATACCTATGTATGAGGAATTTTGATTTTGTTGCTTATTTGCAATGGAATTGCTTGTCGGACTTGGTCACTATGGGATATAACAGTGTATTCTCATGATCAGTTCGTACGAAATCGTACAAAAAGTTTTGCACAGTAATTTTGTACGTTTTTGACGTTTTTTCGTCGTATTTCGTTGTATTTTTACATCTTGCGATATCCTTGCGCATGCGCATCTTACGCACCACAAAAGCAACATATAATATTAACGCCTGATTGAACCTGACCTACACATTTCTAAAGTAATTCACAAAGTGACAAACTTAGCGATTTGAGACATCAGTTTTAATGTTTGCACTGTTTTTCCCCAGTAACACTTCGTTCACGGATCATCCACAGCTGCAGATGCATGTCTGCCTGCGCATGCGCATGCTGATCTGTATTTTTACCCGGGGAAAAAGCGTCAAAAAGCGTCTGCGAAATACTGTGCATAACTTTTATGCGATTTCATACGAACTGAGAATGAGAACATGGATATAATGTGTTGAAATAAGAGATGGGATACATTCATTTTGAACACAAGGGATGTTGCATAGCCCAAAAGGAAATGGACAATCTCCCCATGTACTCCCACATGTACTGTACATGTAATCCACAGGTGACTGCTAAATGCAAAAGGTATTAAAAGGTATAAAAAACCAGCATCAGTCCTATCAATTACATCTCAGTTAAACGCTATGGTTTTGGTATGTCTTACAAATTCCAGTGCTAAAAGTTGGGCCTGTAATGAGATATGGTGTAAAATCTAAAAGAGGGTTCTGAAACTTTGCCATCTGTATACTTATTACTTTGAAAGCCCTTTAAAAGTCATTGAGCTGCTGATTTAATAGACGAACAAAGACTTATTGCAATCATACACATAGCTGGATTGAAATATCAACAATATGAAAAGATTTCTGTAGTCTTGGAGCAAAGGAGCAACTTTAAAAGCGTAAAGATGTAATTAAAATCTATGTAAAGCTTCAGATAGCTTGGGGCTTAATGCTTTCATGTGGCCGAGGGAACGGCTGCCACTGAAACCAGCTGAAGGACCCCAGGGCTTCCCAGACTTTTCAGACTATGACCTCAATCCACAATCTTTCAATTTGATTCAATTCAGTTCCATTTATATAGAGCCAATTCACAACACATGTCATCTCAAGGCACTTTATAGTTCACCAGATCATCCAGTCAAATTGATTTAAAGTTTTATATTAAAGGAAAACAACCAGTTGATTGCATCGATTCATTGCCTCTTCAGCTATCCCTCACACTAAGCATGCTTCTAGCGACAGTGGAGAGGAAAAACTCCCTTTTAACAGGAAGAAACCTCCAGCAGAACCAGGCTCAGTGTGAGGCAGCCATCTGCTGCTGAGGCCGACTGAGGGTTCAAGGAGACAGAAGCAGAGATACAAAGCAGCTGCAATCCCACACCTCTCCACTGGCGGCCCCATCCAGGAAGCTTACACAGCCAGGCACACAAGTTTTAAGCCAGCTCTCATGTCACAGAAGATTAAGAGAGCACATCAGTTAGTCACAGTCAGAGAAACAGTACTACACTGAAAAAATAGGCCAAGCTCAAACATCTATAAACAAAAGGTGTTGATGGCAGCAGCACAGCTGATATTTCTCTCTCCAGGATGGAGTCACAGCCAAACAGGAACAGACCAGATGAAGCTACTATGAGAAAAAGCAGAGCAGAGTTAGAGATTGAACTAACAGATTCTGCAGAGTGGGAAGAATAGAGATAGAATGAAGAGAAGAATCATGAAATAGGGGTCCCTATGTCCTCCAACCCAGTCTAAGCCTATAGCAAGCATAACTATAGAGATAGCTCAGGATAACCCTGAGCCACTGTAACTAGAAGCTTTATCAAAAGGAAAGTTTTAAGAAGCCTAGCCTTAAAAGTAGACAGGGTGTCTGCCTCAATGGACTAAAACTGGTAGTTGGTTCCACAGGAGAGGAGCCTTATAAGTGAAAAGGTCTTCAACACATAGATTTAGTTCACTCCATGTTAATTTATTAATATCAAGTAAATTGAATCTATTAATTTTAAATATTTTTTAAATAACATGTCATTATTTATTGTATATTATATAGAAGATTTGTATTATAAATGCATAAGGAAAAGTTTCATCTATTTGTATTATTGTAAATGTATTTATTTCATTGTACATTCACACTGCAAACTTTTAATAGTCTTTTGGCCATTCGGAACAAACCGATATCTTGCTGGGTTCTTACAGACTGGGGTGAGTTGTGCGTATGACTAAAACTTTAGGCAAGATGTATGAGCTGCAGTGATGCTTTTGTGATGGCTGATTTCTGCAGGATCATTAAACATTAAAGATCCCTGAGGGACAACCTTCCTCAGGAGGGGTGTTTTAAATCCTTTGAGCCCACATTTAAGTTATTAATTTCCTAATTGGCTTTTTTTTTTTTTTTTACCCTCATGATGACTAGTAGGTCAGTCTAAAACCACGATCAATGTGTGCCAACCAGGACCACCTGGATGTACCTCCCCTGACTTCCAGGCTGCATTTAAAATGAACCTTTCATCTGTCAGACTAGTCTTTATAAAGGGAAAAGTTGCTTTGTTACTGCTGTGCATTTCTAAACCAGCTGTTAAGGTTTGCTCTTGTGCAAAGCCTGTGTTTCTCACCTCAAAGTGTTTGGCCATAAAAACCACATTGGCTTTCATGTAGGACTTAAAAGAAACTTATTGAGCCAAGAAGCCGGAACCTTTCCGTCCCTCTGTTTCAATGCTGAGCTGTATTAAAGAGAGGATCAAAGCATAATAGCCTTATGTTAACACATAACAGAGCTTTTTTATGGTACAGCACGCTATTCATGTAAATTGTGTAATTACCTGTCAGTTTTTCTTTAAATGTAAGATAAATGAAAGATTACGGTCTTTCCAAAGAGTTTTGTTTTCAGGAAATGTAACGCACCCACCATCCTTTGCTACCATAACCCAGCTTTTAAAGGCTCTTTAGCGTCCCCCTTGTGGCTCCCTGGACCTTTTACAAAAATTTATGTTGTTTTCCAATGCTGTAAACATTTGTATAATAAATAAACGTAAACAATAATTTGCGTCATAGAGATCAGTGGTCATAACTTGCAACCAGCGGGGCAAACAAAGCTGCATGTGTGTCTCAGGCCATGGATTCCAAAGGGACAAAAGGAAGATGCTTTCATTATCAATGTGGAAGGATTGACTGCATTTTTGCTTTGTAATGAGAGGCTGTCAAAAAATAATAAGAAAAATTTGGAAAGGCATTTCCAGGGAAGGCTAAATATGCAGCCGACCACCAAGATGGGAGGGTGAGAAAAAGTGCGATTGCAGAACTTCTGGATAAATTAGAGGAGAGCAAAGATAGATTTAAGGAGTGGAATGCATCTCCAAACTCCACCACAAGGACTCTCTTGCAAGGATGGAAAACCGTCCACAGATCAAACAGGTAGCGCTCTGATGCAGGTATTTGAACTTTCTTCCATTTTCCCCAAATCCTACAAACATAAATCACACCAAGAAATGCTGGTGATGGAGGATGTGGCATTTTGGGCTTAGAGAGCTCTGCTCTGATGGAAGTCAGTTCTTGTTTGGTTCCTCATGAGTCAATCAACTCCTCCCAACAGAAACATGTCTACCATAAGAAGATTCCTTTATTGTGTTTCTATAATTTCATCAATGCAACAAAACTTAAACCGCACAGTGAAGGGCAGTAAAGCGGCGATGGGAGCGTTCACTGCTCCTCCCTCACCTCATGCTACTATGTGACATTTGCTCCAGATAAACATGTGATCATGAATGCTTATTAGATATTTAAGTCCACATAGTCATGTGGACTTAAATATCTAATAAGCATCTATATATGCCTCTTATGGCCCGTGTTGCCATAAGAGGCATATATAAGACTTTTACATTTTTGTGGCTCCAGACATTTTTGTTTTTCATATTTTGGTCCAATATGGCACTTTGAGCAGTTTGGGTTGCCGACTCCTGGTATAGAGGATGATCTTTTATTTGATCTAAATAAGTGGTCCTCCTAATTCTAAATCATTCTGGTGATATGTTTACGTAAGGCTGTCCTACGTTCTCGTCACCTTAGCGCATGCACACTTTCAAGCATATATCTGTGGTGAGCTACGGTTTCAGACAGTCATTGAAGCTCACCTTTTTAACCGGAGTTCTTTGAAAATGGCCAAGGGTCTGAAGAATGTCTATGCAGTGTATGAGAAGAAAAGAAAGGCCTCAGAAGAGGCAGATATATCCCAGAATGCTTTGCATGGAGAACTCTCCTCGCAAAGCATTATGGGAGTTGCTTTCACAGCGGCGAGTAATAACAAAGATGGGGCAGGCACCGCGCAATGGAGGAGGAGTTACGTGACTAACTGGGAGTAAAAAGTACTGATCATCTGTCCGAACGGTCAGTTAACTGAGTTTGCTATATCGTCCACTATATAATCCCCGCTCTATTTAGTGATGGAGGGATTTAGGGGTTAGGGTGGACAGTTGGACACAGTAACCTGGAACATGTTTAATAGGCATTCCCTCGCTAAAGTGGGTACAGTGTTGTGCATGTGCATTTTATTATAAAATTTGGAGAGGATGGGTCTTTTCAAACATTTGCGAAAATCCTCCACTAGCCCTTTAACCATTACTATGTATCTGATGAACATCTGGATCCAAACACTAGTGGTTTATAAGGCTCCTTCAGCAGGAAGATATGCTCAATAGCAGCTGTGGGGGTCCCCAGACCCACCCCAAAGAGCCCAGGGCTTACAGAGAGGAGACCAGAGCCCTAGATATTCAAAGACATCATAGAGTAAAGGAACACAGGGATTCCAGACGCAAAGACAGAAATAACACAATGAAGATGGAAAAAAAACGACCCTGAGGTAAGATTCCAGAGGCTTTGATGCTGAAGCCCCATGTAGCAGCAGTGACAAGCCCACCCTCTCCACCTGCAGGAAGGGTGCTTCACTGCCACCCAAGGGGGCATCTATCCCAAAGGCAGATCCTACAGGGCCAGAGGGTCAAGACACCTGTAATCAGACAGCACCAAACAAAACTCCCAGCCCCACATAGAGAGAACCGACAGCACTCCAACGGACACATTTATCAGTCATCTGCAGGGATTAATTATTTGCAACATAACGACAGGAATTACAGATCTGAAAAAAAATTACAATTATTTTTAGTCATTCCTCCTAGAAATTCAATGCAGTTATGGAATGAAAGAAAAACTGCATTTATTATATCTACCTTATGATAACCTGGAACTCTATAAATACAATTCATCCAAAGTGAGCATTAGATTTATGTTTAGTCATTTGAAGGAGTAAAAAAAACAGAGAGAGCTCATGTAGAACCCGCATATTAGTGACATTAATTCACCATCATTACCAGCCTCTTACACAATTAGTAAAATGTTAGACAGGAAGCAACTCCTCCTCGAGGTGAGTCCTTGATTGTTGGAAATCAATTCAAATCTATCTAAAAATGAATTCTGACGAGAATGAACTCTAATTTCAGATCTCAATAATAGAGTTACTACTAGTCATAATTACTGTTTCAGATATCAAAAAATTTAAAACATTACAGATATCAAGAAATCAAATTCTTCACATCAAAAATATATTTCTGCTAGTAGAAATTTCATTTCATATATCAACTACTTATTTTATCGCTAGTTAAATTAGAATTCCAGATGTCTCAATTTTAATAATGCTTATCTAAAATTTAGTTTTAGATACTTTCTGTCATGATGGGTTTTAAGGATCTGACCCACATGCAGAGACACACTCAGAAGCCAAGGGTAAAAGTTAACAGGTTTATTGAGGATTGCAAAAAACACAGACTGAGAGATATACAGCTAGGTAACACTGTTGGATCTCAGTGGACTGGTGAACCAGAACTGGAAACTCTGAAGGGGAGATCACAATGATCAGTTCAGGGAATGTAGGAAAAAAGACTGAGGCTTGTAATTTGAAGGAGAGGCACTCACGTTTAGGGGGCTCTTGGTTATTCTTTGGATCCATTTTGTGGGGTTTTATCCAGAGATGAAAGAACTCTTTGGAGGGCAGACAGGCAAACTAACGTTGGATCCAGAGGAGTATTGGCGCGGACTGTCACTGGGTTTTCCTGAAGAGGACTTGAACGGATCATGGGGAGGTTTCCCCTTCAGTGTGAATCAGTTTATCCTTCCAGGGGGTAGAAGGTCCAGGCTTATCCAGTGAATCAGGAATGCTTCCTGCCGGAGAACATAAGACAAAGGCCAGCTTAGACTCAGAGAGACAAGGCTAAGGTTAGACTCAGCTAATCTCAGTCTGGCTAGAGTACCCAATACTGGCAAACACTCTGGCGTTGAGGTGGTGACAGCCCGCTGCTCAAGTACTCCTCTGGTAATGACCCAACGAGCCGCAGGTGTGCAGGGAGGCCCAACAAGGACAGGGCATCGCCTGGTGGTGGACAGAGGAAAACACAAAAAACAACCCACACAAACTGGAATCATAACGCTTTCAAAAGAATAATGAAGCTCCGTTTTAACATAAAATACGCAGGCTTGCTACTCAAATTTCTATTAGAATCTATTCCCTTCTGATGGAATAGAGATGGGAGTGGTGACAGCAAGGAGACTAATATTGGCTCCCTTCCAGGGTTGAGGATAAAAAAAAAGGGTTTTGTTTAAAGCAAGCTGTTATGAGCTTTTCTGTTTGGAACAAAGAGCTCATGAGAAAAAATGCCATGCCTCTCTCAAAGGCCGGATTTACACGTCTCAACATGAAAAATTTCAAGGTGATGATTTCTTTAAAAACTATTAGTTGACTACTTATTGCTTTTAGCTTATGTTTTCAAGAGCCATTGTATTAGGTCAAAATAGTCAGTTCCAGGCCTGGAAGTGCAGGTTGCTGACCCTGAATTAAATCAACCCCCTTTCATACAAGTATTTACTATTCTACAAATAGATCAGAGATCTTAATTAAATAAATAAATAAAACAACTGAAAACCTTCTTTCTCAGCCAGATCAAGCTGGTCTGTTCTCTGGACAGTTCTGTTATATTTTCCCATTTTAATTAAAACCAAAATTAATAAAGACATTTTCAATTCAGTTTTCATTTCAGTTTTATTTTTATATCGCTGATTCTCAACACTTTACGAGTTCAACCAGAATCATCCAGTCAAAACTGATTCAGGAGTTTTCTATCTAAGGAAAACCAGTTGATTGCATCAACTCTCATCGACTCTTCAACAATCCCTCACATTGAGCATAGCTTGTGGCGTCAGTGGAGAGGAAAAATTCTAATAACAGGATGATGAAATCTCCAGCGAGAAACCAGATTTAGAGTGAAGCGGCCATCTGCAGAAGAGGCTGACTGGGGGTTTCAAGGAGAACTGAAAAGCAGAGATAGAAAAAGCAACTAACTGTAAAGGCGGCCCCATCCAGGAAAACACACAGCCAGGCAGGCGAGCTCCGAGCCCAGCTCCCATGTGGGAGGATGAAGAGAGCACATTTAGCCAGTCAGTCAGAGAAACAGGACTACACTGGAAAAACAAGCCAAACATCTATTAACAAAGGTGTTGATGACAGCAGCACAGCTGATTTTTCTCTCCAGTATTGTGTCTTAAATGAAGTATATTTACCCCTAATTTGAGTAGGTTAATGAGATAGTGAGTATTTTTACTAACCTAATTAGATAACATGCACTTGAGATAAGACAATGCAATTGTGTTTAGTTATTTTAAATGTATATTGTCCTGTTACATTGGCAAAATGAGTCTTTTACCTCCTCAATCCAAGAACAAATACACTTATTTTAAGAGAAAATTACTAATCTAAATTTCATTTTTTTCCAGTGTATGAGAAAAATAAGAGAGATCATAATATTAGAGATTAAACTAACAGATTCTGCAGAGTGGGAGAATAGACCTTGAATGAAGCAGAATGAAGGAAAAAGTGGTCCCTATGTCCTCCAGCAGTCTAAGCCTGTAGCAGCATATCTATAGAGATAGATATTTTCCATTTCCTGCATTGATTCTGGGCTTTTTCATCATACCTAAAAACCTTTATGATCTTCAGTAGTTATCATTTTTGTTTTGGATGATATTCCAGAACTTTGGTAGGAGCATTCTGTTCTTTGTGTGTTGGATTAGACTTTAGGTCACTTTTTAATTTTAATTCGTTACACCTTTTGGTTCTATATTCACCTCCCCCCTGCTCAACTTCAAACTCCCACTCTACTATAGCCAAAGGTGAATCAGTGATCTGGATTCATATGCTTTCCCTTTCCTTTTCCTTTTTTAAGCTCATCTGTTTCCTTTACTCCTTCCTGGATCCTCTGTTGTTCATCCATGGCTCCTTGTTTTTAGTCCCCTTCATGTCATTTGTTATTGTAATTTTTTTCTGAACTCACTCTGCATCAAATTGTGACTTTGATTAGTACTCTGTTTTAAAGTTTGATGGACAGAATGAAGAGTTTTCTCTCTATATGTTAGATTATCAGATACACAATGCATTGATGATGTGACTGTACTGTTATTGGACTGGATTGTGTTTGTTTAGCCATTTTTTCCAGTCCTGATATTGCCTTAGTTTCCTTTCTGCTGTGGCTAATTTGTTCTCCGACTCACAAGCCACATATCTGTCCATGAATCATTCCTCCCTGTTCGCTTTATATCATTTTCTGTCAGAGCTTCCTTTTTCCACCACTGAGTTTCTGCCATATATCTACCTGGATGCCATGAATTATGCTTTCTGCTTTTTCTTTTGAGGTCTTGAATTTTAGTTAATTACTAAAACAGTTTATCTTTCATCTCATGGACATTTCTGTCTACATTGGATCCTATTTTGCAAGAAACAATTATAAAACATTTTTGAGAAAGGTTTTCTGGATTAAACTCAAAATCCAGAGGTAAAAGTGTGGCGGGAAGAGTGGGAGCTCTTAGAAAAGTATGCTAAACCACTCATATGGTTTGGAAACCACCTTTGACAGGCATTTTGACATGAAATATGACAAGCATTCGTACAATCATGGGAGCTGCAGGCTTTTGCTTTGGAAATGTTCCCAACTAAACCTGGAAACACAGGTGCAAATGTAGGACTTATAAAAAAAACACACCTGACCCAGTTTAGCTATTCTAAGTACAAATGTTGGCCATGAAATATGGACATCTGCCTGCATCAGGGCTTTAGACCTTCGTGCAGAACAGAAGAAATCATTAGTGTTTATCAGAACTATTTTATGTTACTGTTTGCAGAAAGTATGAGAGCTGAAAGAAGGGACTCCTCCCAGCAGCTGGAGGAACTTGATGGCCCATGGACTCAGCTCATTAGAGAGAGAAATCTCCATGGCTTTGGTGAAACACATGCTTTCATGAGCTGTGGATAATGATCCTGTTGACTGCTCTCACACAGTCAGTTCCTCTGTCGACCTTTTCAGTTCTGCTCCGGTCTCGTCTCTGCGGATGGCGAAAATAGTCGTGACAAATACCACATCTGCATCTCCACAGTTCCTGCTTCAACTTTCATTGTGTGCGCTACAAATGGTTAGTAGACCGTGTCATTTGCTAAATGCAATTCTCTCACTTACTCTGGCTTGGTAATCTGATTTACACAAGAATTAAACTCAGGAATGTCGTGGGGGAACTTTGAGGTGAAGGCCTGTAGTCAGTTCTACATTTAGAAAAGCCCTAAAACTATAACATGTCTCATCATCACTTTGTTACTTAGAAAGTACAGCAGTGGAAAGAGTCAGAAAAAGGGAAAGAGGAAGAAGACTGGCAGTCATTTCCCTGCCCCATAGCTGTGGCTGCTCTTTTTTAAAAAGTTGGTTCCAGGTCATCCCTGCTTCCTGACCCTGGGAGCGAGGTGAGGAAACCCCACCACCAGGGTGAAACCTAGGGTTGCCAACCGTCCCTTGAAAAACATCATTTTTCCGTATTTAGGAATAAAAGTACCTGTCCCGCATTTAGTGGAAAAGGAACTTACTTTGTCCCGTATTACTGTGAGAGTAAAAAAATAGTCAGTGAAAAGCTAATGGAAAATGAAGAACAAGGGCCCGTTACATACAAACTTATAGTAAACTTGTTCCTGGGCCCTGTTCTGCGTTGTGACCAATGAGCTAACAACATATATGTAACGTTTCAGAATACCCTCATTCCATTGGTCGAGCCAAGTGTTGCTCACGGAGATGATAGCGGGAGTCAAAAGAGCAGAATGAGGGATGAACGGAGTAATTTGAATGCTGACGATTTTGGGAGCGGTGCACTTTTGACAAATATTTTTACAAGTTTCCGCAAGTTCTCTGTTGCACCAAAAATGTGCACCATTTATTTATTGTTTATATTAATCTTTACAGTTTGAAGTTAAGCAGTACAGGATTATGTTTGAGATAATTTATTCAGCAAGGTTTGTTATTTTGTAATAAAGTGAATTGCTGAATAATAATTAGCTTTCCATGTGTTCATTTCACTCACAAATATGCATCTAATTCAATGCAGATTTGAGTCAATCATTTCACACACAAAGGGGGGCTGAAAAAAAATCACCATGCCAGGAGGGGTAAAGACAATCTACTTTTTTTTTTTCAGGGAGTTGGAAACCCTAACACTCACCCACTGGGAAATATTTGCAAAGAGTGAGTATTGCTCAGCCTGAATGGTAGAGGGCAACTTTGAGAAGGTCTAAAGAACGGTGCTCAGTGACACATTCAGTATGTGCAGAACACATTATGCCATTGTATGCTACTCTTATTGTTATGTGTTGGGTGTAAGTATTTAGTTCCAACTGTTATAATCCTTAATGCAATAATAAATGGGTTGGGTAAAAACCCTGCCTCTTACCTGAGATTCTTCCTGCCATGGATGCAATAATTGAAAGAAGAAGGTTGTCAGAGAAACTCTTTCAGAACTATTTATGCATATATATATATATATATATATATATATATATATATATATATATATATATATATATATATATATATATATATATATATTATATATATATATTCTTAGTGATGATGTAATATATTCAAATCAAAATGTTGTAACGGGGCTGCTCAGTGGTGTAGGTATGTAACACTGCTTGCCTTGCAAGCAAGCATGGGTTCTGCCCGGAGCGATTACTTGCATGGAGTTTACATGTTCTACCAGTGTATGCGTGGGTTCTCTCTGGGCACTTCTGGAGATAATGCACTGCCCTAACAGGACCCTGATGGAAAATGCAGGAGAAGATACATGGATGTTGTCACATGGATGTCATCATGATGGTTATAGTGTAATGAACTGGGTAAATTACGTATGCTAGGTCCTTGTCACTACCCGATCCATCCCAGAAGCACAATCCATTCTGCGATTGTGCTTCCTGGACGGATTGGGTAGTGACAGTGCTTTAGCGTTAGCTCAGTCCAGCCAATCAGCAACAAGTAATGTTCAACCTTTTCAGTTTACTGAGAGTGCATTGAAATAGATGGAATTTAGAAATAGTGAGAGGTGATGACAACGATGAGGAAATTGGCTACAATTTACCTCCAGTTTCTACTGAAGCTGTTTATGATAAGCATCAGGATCAAAATGTTTCTCAAATATATTTAAACTGTGTTACAACAACTAAAAGATACTTCACTGACATTTTAAACAGATTTGCATTACCGTCTAATTTGACTTTGATATCAAGTTAGCTTCCACTAGTGGTGTTAGCCCTAAACAGTAGATCACAAGCCAATCACACTTGCTTGTTTCAACAGATATCTCATGTATAATGGCTCAGGAAAACTTTAAGGTAGAACTGCATAGGGGCATTGTCTAGAATATACACCAGTTAAATGCTATATCATAAAGAAAACAACTTTGAAATGTTAGCCTTCCTGTGTTTAGTCTGTAGGTCCAGTAAAACTTAAGCGCAACCAAGCTAGCATTGTGTAGGTTAAAACATGCTGACTTCCATGGGTGAAAAATATAATTTTTGAAGTAATTATGAGTTTTTAAACATTATAGAAAAAAAATTTGGATATGAAAATTACAACAGGGACACAGCAAACTGAAAAGGAACACAGTGGATGCTTCGGTGGAGGCACAAACAGAGCAAAGCAAAATTTCACTGGCGCTTAACAATCTGAACTTTTCTGTCAAATCACGTTGCTTTAACCAGTCAGGAATGGAGTGTGGCTGTGACGTAGAGCAGACAACCCAAGTTCCAAAAACTCATTTCAGTTAGATGCTTACTGAACCCCCCCAACAAGATTCTGATTCTGGGTCCTGGACAGGTGGAAGGACCACTGGAGGGCATTTTCATCCTGCAGCTCCTGGTGCAGGTATCAGTAATCTCTGGAGGCTCTGGTGGACCCAGGATAGGCAGTGCAAACTAGGGTGATCAGCTTTCCTCATTTAGTTTGCCTTTGTGACTCATTTGCTTAAATTGAGGTCTGCCATGTTGATTTGAACAGACAAGAGGAATCGTCTAGAGCAGAGGTCACGGATTAGCGGATCAGGGACAGGATCCAGACCCACCTGCTGGCTAATCTGGACCCAACCTCATTTAAAACATTTATAAATTACCACATGTTGTCTGACCACAGTGTTTAACTTCACTTGTGCCTCTTCTCCTGTTAATACGGTAAAGCCCTCTAGAGCTAATCCTGGCTAACAAATGATCCAATGAGCTGCTGTCAGTCTGGGTTGCTGCTGCTGCTACTTTTAGACACAGCAGGCAAACCTGTGGCAAGCCGGGCGAATGGGAAAGGAAGGAGAAGACGGTGAGAAAGGAGAGCGCAGAAAGTGTGGACTGCTGGAAGAACTGTGGTGAACTGGTGAAAGAAAAGTGAAATGGTGCTCAAAGATGACCCTGAACATTTAGAGGATGTTTGGCTCAACCTGCTGCTGTGAAGCAGGATTCTCCACCATGAACAGAATCAAAAATAAATATGGATCCAGGCTCAGAATGAGCTCCTTGATATGTGCTTTAGAATGGCTTAGTCTCCATTCAAACCCAGGGCCCCAGGTTTTGCCTTGCAGGGCAGCATAAAGCCCACTGCCAACATTAAGACAGAAAAAAAGAAAGAAAAATAAATAAACGGTCAGTTCAGGTGTGTTTTATAAAATATGTGAATCAGGAAATTGTCTATAAACCAAACTGAACGATTATTTGTTTTACTTCAAAAAACACTTTAGATTTTAAAATGGAAAATTTTCTATTTAAAAAAAAGATTTCTTGTATAACATCTATGTATCAACACACAATTCTTTTTAACACTGAAATAAAATGGAGGGGGGGCTTGGCTGTGTTCTGAATGCAAATTGTTTGCAAGTAAAGGGCAAAATGTGAATCTGATTCAGTCCGGATCACATCTATCTTCCTATCCGTGAAATTCCCCACTCTGCAAATTCTTCAGAAGAAGAACTGGGGACAATTATAATGTCTCCTTTCACCGTACGCTTCCCTCTAATAATATTTATCTTGAATTAGCAGAGATAATAAGCATCAGCAAAACGAAAAAAAGTTCCCTTAGTTTCCAAACAAAAAACTTCCTGCTCGGCTTTCTAAACATAAATAGAATAATAGACCGCATACAGTCCCTTTACCAGAAAGCCAATATATAAATAACTTCAGTTCGCTTTAACAGCTACAAAAAGAGCAAGAATAAAAGTGTGGGAAAAGCACACAAAGGTATTCTGGAAAGCTGTGTCTGCATTGCATGTAGCAGGCTTACACATGCTAAAGCCTGCATCTGCAAACACGTACACGGCTGTGTGATGTCTGGGTTTTTTTCTTTCAAATGTCCGCATGTGGTAGATTTCCCACTGAAACTGGAACTGCTGCAAGAAGAAAACTATAAACTTCTCTTTTCAGTGCCAAGTTGCAGCCGAGTTGCTTGTAAAACCCGACAAACTGGAGCAAAGGAAGTTGTTTAGGGGGGCACAGTCAGGACAGTGAGGTGCTCTGAGTTTATTTAATATGATCCTGAGAAGAAGGAAAATACAGACTTTCTCAGTATCTTTAGAGGTAGTCCCAAAACAAGAAAATAACATCTATTTGTGTGGTATTTGTACGCCTCTCCACTAAATCATTTACTGTGTAAAATCCTATTTATGTAAGCCTTAGACAAACAGGCAGAGCCTCCACTAAAACTCTTGCAGTTAAATGTTACACCTCCACAAATTAACTTTATCCTATCCACTTTTATACAGTTTAGTATTTTACACCCACCACCACCTACAACACCGTTTTAACTTTAACACTTAGAAAATACCTTTAGGACAATGAAAGCAAATGTTATTAAATCAGATTTCCCTCGTAGTCTGTTTCATTTTCTCAGGAGATAAGGTTAGTCTCCTCAGGGGCACGAATGCTCTCAATAAATGTCATTTCACTTTTTCCATCAGACTGTTTTATGCCTGAAGAAAATTTAGGAAAAAGAAAATGAACAATCATAAATCCTTCATTTGTTTTTTAAGGTCTGGTTTTCACCTCATCGGGTTTGGATGGAATGTAGTTTGGGTCGCCTGACTTACAAAAACAAAAAGATGGTTCCTTCTTAATTTCACACTAGACTAGATCAAATAACACCCTGACTAGGGTGTACTCATGGAGACCAAAAACTAGTTTTTGCCTCAAGCTTATATAATTTAGATAAGGTCTCCATCTGTGTTTTACAGCAGTGCTTGCATTCTCATTTATAAACACTGTCAGACATTTTAAAATGAACAGCTGGAGTTGAAAATCCTGTAAATAGTGTTCATTATTACTGCGCTCAGCATGTTTATAAATAGAAATCAGAGGCTTTTTTGTATTTATTCATTTTTTTAAGCTCTGGTTTTAACCTCATCAGGTTTGAATGGAGTGAAGTTCGGGTCGCCTGAGTTACAAAAACAAAAAGATGTTTTTTTTCTTAAGATTGTTTTTCTAGAACATGTCTTTACAAGTCAACATCCCTTTCACCCTTATATTTACTAAACAAAAGCTTGTTTTTTTTAATCAGTTTTAGTGCTAAAATAAAACAAAAAATCTTTTGGTAGGAATATTAATTAGCTATCCTTACTCCCACCCTCACCTATATTCATGGGAATTGGGGTAAAGACTGAAAGGATGAGACTACAAATATGTTTAATTAAAATTAGTTAATACCTGGAGTGAAGTTGCCCCCCCCACCTTCTTCAAATCAGACATGTATTGGTGTCAAACGCTTTGAAGCTAGCATTTGTGCAGCAAAAATTTTCGTTTTTGCAGCTATCATTTTAAAGATATAAAGAAATGTTTCTAGAGGTCACCAAAGGTCAACTAGCCCCCCCCACCTTCTTCAAATCAGATGAAATGGGTGTCAATTAACACAGCTCCATTTAGTGCATAGGTCAAGTGCAGCTAGAATTAATTTACATTTGTGCTGCTTTGGCTTTGTACATATTAATGAAAATGTAAAGGTCAAAAGGTCAACCAGCCCCACCTTCTTCAAATTAGACAAAATTGGTGTCAAACGTTTGTGCTGGTTTGTGCTGCAAAATTTTCGTTTGTGCTGCTATCATTTTTTTACAGGTTAGAAATATATAATCATAGGTTAGCAACTTATAATTTATATGAAATTCAGAGTTTCAGAATGAACAAATGCTTCTACTGATCTTCTACAAACAATTATTAATATCATTAAAATGATAGCAGTACAAAAATGTATATATTTTAAAATATGCATTTCTTTTTTTATATATATTTATTTTAAATATTTTATATTTAAAATTAATTCTAAAATTTTATATTTTTGTATGGCAAAAATTTTCATTTGTACTGCTATCATTTTATTGATATTAATAATATTTTGTAGAGGTAATCAAATGTCAGTTAACATCTGTTTTTGCTGCACAAGCCAGCACAAACAGAGCTGAGTTAATTGACACCCATTTCGTCTGATTTGAAGAAGTTGGGGGGGAGCTGGTTGACCTTTGATGACCTCTAGAAACATTTCTTTATATCTTTAAAATATTAATTTTGTCTGATTTGAAGAAGGTGGGGGGCCAACTTCACTCAGCTAAATTAGTTTCCTTTGCAGAGTGGCTGGGTGCACCCTTTGAGATCGGGTTAGGGTCATTGCTCCTCCACATTGAAAGGAACCAGCTGAGGTGGCTCTTTTCCGGATGCCCCCTGGTCGCCTCCCTCAGTAGGTGTTCCAGGCATGTCCTATTGGGAGCAGGCCTCATGGAAGGCCCAGGACACGCTGGAGGGACTATGTCTCTGATCCCTGGTGTCGCCTTGGGGTACGCCAGAGCAGCTGGAGGGGGCGTGTGTGGATCGGGAAGCCTGGGCATCTCTTCTTAAAGCAGAAGAAAATGGATGGATGTCCTTAACGCTTTCTGAACACCAATTCACACTAGACTAGATCAAATAACACCCTGACTAGGGGACTAAGGTGTACTCATGGAGACCAAAAACTAGTTTTTGCCTCTAGCCTGTTTAATTTGGATAAGTTCTCCATCTGTGTTTTATAGCAGTGCTTGCATCCTCATTTATAAACACTGTCAGAGGTTTTAAAAGGAACAGCTGTAGTTATAAATCCTGTAAATAGTGTGCATTATTACGGCTTTCAGCATGTTTATATATACAAATCATAGGTGGTTTTTGCATATAGAGATTGTAAAGTCATTATAAAAACTGACCACCCTTAGAAACCAGGCTGGTTCTCTCAGGACATCTGTTCAATGATGTTTCCCTGAGCTTTTTATTAGAGGGGAAGCATGCATGCAGGGCTGTAGATGTAGAAAACTTAAAAAAAATAAATAGATAAAATTGTAAAATAAATTGCAAAAAAATGAAAACAAAAAGCAATAGTAATATTGTTAAGACCTGAGTGAAGCTTTTTATTGGAAAAGATTAAGAAAGCATAAAAGCCATTCCTAATATTGGTTCTCTTCCTGTGATGGATCTCCCAGCACCATTGATAAAATGTTCTGAAAACAGAACCGACCTGCTGACGCACCTCAATCACTTCGCTTTTCATCACTTCAGTTTGGAGACTGAAGGCTAACCTTTCTGACATTCTCTTTCAGTAACACCCGAGCTAAGTAGTATTAGCAGGCGGGGTGTTGTTGTTAAAAGCTGACTGCTCTTCTTTGGTTTTCCCTAATGACAGGCACAGCAGCTCAGGACACCTAGCTGTTATGTGAGGCTGCACAATGGGAGCAGCCTTCATTTTCTTTGCTCCGTCCAGAATAAATTACAGTAAAGGATTATTGTACTCTATTAGCATTTGACAAAGTTAGCATTTGATTTGAAGCTTGTAACATAATCATATCAGCATCTCTAACATTTGTCGTTTTACTTAGAAAAGAATATAGCAGGAAACATTTAAATAAACAGCAGTAACAATAAGCAATAATATGATTATTGGACTCAGAACTGCTCCATTGTTCTTTATCTGATTTGTTCTAATTGCATGTGGTACATTACGCTCTTGTTATGTTTAACGACTGATTTCCTGTGGCTAGCTAAATTAAATGTTTCAAAATATGGCAAATTTGCCATATAACGTTTTTGTAGATACTGAAGCTGCTGTTTATATTAACCTGTGTTTATGTTATAAATCATAACTGGATCACAATTTATATAGAAAACATCAATTTTCTCTGTTGCAGCTGTGATGATCTTGCCGCTGATGACTGGCTTATTCATTCCATTCACCTGTCTAACTCTACCCATTTGCTCATTACCTGTCATCTGATCCACCTGCTCCTGCCTCTATTTAAGTCGCTTGCATCCATTCATCAGAGCCAGATTAAATACTGTTTTCTCTAGCCAGTGGTAAGAGTGTTTTTAGAATTCTTTGGTGTTTCTGATTTCCTGATCCAGACCTGTTCTGCCTTAGCCTAACGTAGTCCTACTCAATTCTAGTCAGAATGAGTCTGATACTGCTCCATAGAGCTGTGATTATGGGGCGTGTTTTGAACAAACCAGGGAAAAAAATGCCTCTGCACTCAATTGGATAGACCTACAACCAATAAGAGAAACGGAGTGCGTGACATATGTTAAGCAACGCATAGTTGTTGTCAACAAAAATCAAAGCGTGCAGTTGCACGCCTAGAATAAAACGATGAGCCTTGATGGCGTTTCTCTGTTCCTCTTTTAAAATTAATTTGCTGTCGATATCTTCTAGAACAGACCTAATAGCAGAATCTACTCACCTCAACTCTCCGGCGGCAGCCATTGTTGTTGTCACCCAACCGCCTCTTTGGTCACGTGTTTGATTACGTTACTGTTGATCATCTGTCCATCATCATTATAAAGCCCGCCCTGACAATTTGATTGGATGCCAGAGAGTGGGCGATCATACTCAGTACTACTATGAAGCAATGCCAGACGAACTTCCGACCTCAAACCTTGTGGGCGGGACTAAGTTCGGAATGGCACCCAGGCTAGTTCTGCATCTCAACCTGCCTGTTCCTGTCTGAACGGTTTTGCTTGAACTGTCTTTGGACTCCTGGGCCTCTGATCTTGCCTGTTCCTTTTCTGATCTGTTTGCCTTACCTGGCTTGTTCTTGCTGGTTCTCCGTTCTCCGAAGCTGGAGCAACTGGGAGAATCTGTGAGGTGCCCGTGGCATCTTGTTGGCAGCCCAGTGGCTGGATCCTGACTCGATCTCTGGGCATGGACTGAACAGATAAACCAGGTTAGTGAGTCACGTTCATAATCTTCCACTGTTGGATTTACGTGGCCACTAACCCTTTTTTCTCTCCTGCAGAGTTTTCAGCTTCAGATGCCCTAGCCGCTGCTACTCGGATACGCTAGTTTTAACTTTTCAGTAATCCCACTGTCTGTCTTGCCTTGAATACTGGGTCCGAGTCTCTCCTGGACAGATCCTCTATGTACATATTTTAACGTTTGTTGACAGTTGGAAGCTCTGGAAATCTTTTGTTTTTTTCATGTCCATAAAATGGGAAGACTCCCAGATTTGCTACAGACACAGAAAACATTGAGAACTAGTTATGATTTTTTTCCCCTTTTCAAAACAGTGTCATTTACAATAATATCAGTATCTGTCATTAAAGGCTATATTAGAGAAATCATATTCTCTAATGAGGATTAAATGGAAGGATTTATGAGTCCCATATAAGGGAGCTCTGCAGTCAGTGGGTCAGACCCAAGTGTTGCTCCAGGAGTAAGTCCTGGGCAGAAAAAAAATTAACTCAACTTATCGCACTTCTATCTACCAGGAGCAAAGCCAAACAACATCCCCAGCTGATGTAACAGGAAGCAACAGCTCATCTGTTTTGAGTCAAAGCTGGACAAGCTAAGGATCTCATGTTCTCTAAGTATTCTGTTCAAAGTCATCGCAGTGACACAGATGAATGGTGGTCCTGCTCATGCACCTGAAAAAGCAGGGACTGTAACCAGATACTGAACACAGACAGCTCCCTAAAGTAAAAATGCAATCATCAGCACGTTTCCACAGCACGTGAGCTATCCGATGAATGTTTGCTGGTGATCCCTCTCAGTAAGTGATTTTTCTTACTGCTATGAGGCCAGTCCTGGTCTGTAGAAGGCAGGTATTGGGAACTTGGATTCAAATGAAACAAATGCTCAGAAAGGCTAGACTACTTTTAACACCAGGCCTAAAACTTCTGTTTTAGGTTAAACTTATAGTTTTGATAAATCTATACAGTTCTCTAAATAGTTATGCTGCTACAGGCTTAGGCTGCTGGAAGACATATGGAACACTTTTCATCATTCTATTTCATTTTGTCTCTGTTCTCCAGTTCTGCTATATGTATTAGTTCAACCCCTAACTTAATGTTCTATTTGTTCTAATCATAGTAGCTTAATCTGACCTGGTTCTGTTCAGCTGTGATACCATCCTGGAGAGGAGTAGCAGCTGCATTGCTGCCATCAACACCATCATTATACAGTAGATTAAGAGTTGGGCCTGTTTTTCAGTACTTAGTCCTGTTTCTCTCCTAGACATAGGTATGAGTTCAGCTTTTACTGTGACATACTGTATAGTAGTCATAGCGACACACAGTTACTCAGTCTGACATGATTCATTCTATTTGACATAAAACAACAGCTCAGACCTTGTTTGCTTAACAGTTTTATACTCATATATTCATTGATAGGCACTTCTGTGTTCCTTTAGTGTTTTTGCATGAGTCTTCTCAAACTCCTATTTGCCCTTGGCAGAAGGCTAGAGTTAGGGTTAGTTGTTGTCCATTGTCATTCCTTGCTCTGTACTAGGGATTGTTGTTGAGTCAGTGACACATGCAAGCAAAGGTTCACAATGTAGTAGGAAAGAATCCTTCAAAGTTAATAACTCGATTCACTGACAAAAAAACTTTTAAGCAATCTGACTGTATTATCTGATTGTATAGTCTGTAAAGTGTCTTGAGATGAGATGTGGAGCAAACTTGCTCTTTTTATATAAACTGAAATCAACAAAGAAATGTTACCATAAAAAAGTAAAGTGAGATGCGTCTGGTTTTGTTTCGATTAAAATGTAAAAAAAAAAAAATATGTTGTTCAGTTCTTGATTGATTGTCTTTATTGATCTCAGAGTGGAGAAATTTACTCATTATATTCGCTCAAATAGTCAAAGAAGACGAATGTGCCAAAAGAAGAAAAAGGTGCATGTGATATATATACAATATATACAATGTGTCCACATCCTATATAGTATGTGCTATATTGTCTGTAAGTAATTCCTTTTTTATGGCCTCATGGTTTAAGACTAACTTTGCAACTCTCTGTCCCATAGCAAGAGCCTAAACCCAGATTTCTCACCAGTGTCTCAGTCAGACCCTGCTGTTCAACCATATTAACAACATGTAAGCTGTTCATTTTCAGTAATAGGGCTTTTTCTGTTTTTATTCCAGAGAGTTTATCTGCAGGATTAAGTTTGGGGTTTAAGCTCCAGCTGGAACTGTTTAACATTGCAAAAGTGAATTAAAAGTAAGTACAGTTTTCTTGGAACATGTGTATTTGCACTTGATTGAGGTATGTTGGTAACAGGATCTGCCAGTGGAAGAAAATTTGTGCACTTAAAATAAGAAAAATAAAGCATATCTGATATATATTTCAAGTGCAGTATATATAATTATTTTAGTGGCCAAAATATTAATTCTATTTGCTGAACAATTTACTCATATGCTCAAATGAAGGGAAAATACATTTTCTTTAAGAAATGTTTACTTATCTTTAGATCGAAGCCACACATCTCTTTAGGACGTTCTTAGACTGACGGCTACCTGCTGGCTGCAGGGCAAACTCCACAGCACATCCAGACCACAGCAGAGAACCTGGAGGGATTCTGATCCTCTTCCAGGCTGTGTTTTCCTTTCACTGAGAGGAGTTTCAAAGTCAGACCTCCAAGCTGTAACAACACAAAAGCACTGAGGAAGGAGTTCAGTCTGAGGAGATTTCAAACAGCCCCTGAGCAACGAGAAACTGTCCTCTATGGAGTTATTAGTTTAAGCAGTTGAAGCATGTTTTCTCTTTGAAAAGTCAAGTTTGAAGAGATTTCTTATCAGAAGTTTCATACATTTCATGAGCCAAGAAAACTACAGAATCTACAGAAACAGTGCTTTGGTTTAACCCTTCATATACAAGGCCTCTATTTTATTTATTTTAGTTTAGCTGGACTTTAGATCTATAGCCAAATCATCAACTCTACCTGTGTGTAGAGATTGGTAACGGATAGAGTTCTCTGCATGGTACAGACCAAATTACATAAGTACTACCTAATATGTAAAAACACTGTTCCACCGCCTCACTGATGGACTTAGGTACCGATTCAATTAAATTCATTTATATAGCTCCAATTCACAACTCATGTCATCTCAAGGCACTTGCAGCAACAGAAGTATAGAATAAAAAAAAGAAGTTGGAAGCAGAGAAGGATTTCAACAATTAATACAAAAGAGAAAAAAGTATCATGTGGTTGACTCATATTTTGTACAGTAGAAATATGTAAAATCTACAACATATACAGTGGGGCCAAAAAGTACTTACTAAGCCACTGATAGCATAATGACAGAGGTCTGTAATTGTCATCGTAGGTACACTTCAACTATGAGAGATGAAATGAGAAAAAAAAATCCAGGAAATCACATTTTAATAGAATTTATTTCTAAATGATGTTGGAAAATAAGTATTTGGTCAATGACTAAAGTTCAACTCAATACTTTGTAACATAACTGTCATAATTTTATCTAAGGCTCAGACCCACATGCAATGAAGCCAAACAGAGAGACACAGAGTAAAAGTTCAATGGGTTTTATTGAAGAGTATTTTGAGTCTGCTCAGCCGGAAACTGGAAGACGAGGGGAAGACAGACTTTTAGATTCAGGGCCCAGTGGGAAATTGGAGTTGTTAATCTTGAAGGAGAGGTTTTATTGCCACTCACGTTTCCAGAGAAGAAGAGACATGTAGACTCAAGTCTGTGAGTTGGTCTTCCAGAGTTTGTTTGATTCGGTGGAGGGTGGAACAGATTTTACCCAGAATGCGCGTGAGTGGAATGCGATGCAGCCGCTGGCCGCAACCCAGCCTTCCTGTGGTGGCTTAAACGAATCCGTCGGTGAAGATGTAATTCTTAATTTTCACGTGACCGTAGTGTGCTCTAAAGGTGGTTTTATCCTAACCTCCCGTTGGGAATCCGCCGCTCAGTGAAAGACTCAGTTGATCCCTCGCCTGGGAGAAGGCGGCCTGAAAAGGTCCAGTTTGCAGGAAGGCTTCATGCCAAAGTTAGAGAACAAACAAACTTGAGAAACAAGCGCTCATTAAAACTCAATATGATCTCAGCTTGAAGCGGAGGACAAAACCTCAAACTGCAAAACTCAGTGATTAGACTCAGAATAAAACAAGGCTTGGCTAGAGTACCCCAAACTGGCAAAACACTCTGGCATTGAAGTAGTGGCAACCAGCAGCTTAAGAGCATGAGGCAACAGCTTGCAGGTGTGTGAGGAAGTGAACCGGAGCCAGGCGCCTCCTGGTGGTGGAAGGGAGACACACAAAAGACAAGACAAACAGACGAATACAAAAACTGGGATCCTGACAATAACCTTTGTTGGTAATGACAGAAGTCAAACGTTTCCTTTGTTCACCAGGTTTCCACACACTGTAGCTGGTATTTTTGGCCCATTCTCCAAGCAGATGTCCTCTAGAGTAGTGATATTTCGTGGCTGTTGTCAGGCAACAGAGACTTTCAACTCCCTCCACAAATTTTGTATGGGGTTGAGGTCTGGAGACTGGCTAGGCCACTCCAGGACCTTGAAATGCTTTTTACAGAGCCACTCTTTCGTTGCCCAGGCGATGTGTTTGGGATCATTTTCATGCTGGAAGATCCAGCTACATTTCATCTTATAGGCTCTCACTGAGCCTATACTTTCCTCAATTTCTCTCATTTATACAGAAAAAAACAGTATGTACTTGTTTTATCATTTTACAAGGCATAACTGTGTATTGCAATGTAGTATGGGTCAAAAGTAATTAGATTAACTATGAGGAGAAATTTACAAAAGCACATTGTAAAATTACTGGATGGTTTTGTTTTCACTTTGTTCTGACTGTAAATGAGACACAAGCTACACTGTAAATGACATACAGTTAAATACTAGTTATACAGATAATATTGTGGTGATGAATTATCATAATGATTTATTAATACTGGAAAAAAACTTCTACCAAAACATAAGGGCAGATATGACATAAAATTAGCTCTAATCTACCGGTGAAACAATGGCGGGGAGAGGCTACAGCTGACCGAGGCTAGCCTTTCTAGGGTGTCTGCAGGAGACGGAAGCATCATATCTCAAATCATATCTCTGTCTTATATTTACATTTCATCACCATGTTTACATTTTATAGCAGCTCTCCAAAACGGTAGATGGCATCCAGCAAGCTTTTTCAATTCAAAATGTTAGAAATAGCGTTGAGATTGAGGCTTTATAGAGTGGACCAACAAAAAGTCTTGTTTTGGGTTAGAAAGCATGCAAATTGAACTGATGCAAATCGGGGTCCACCCTTTAGGAGCGCCACTATGACATTTTACGCTACCAAAACCTCCTGCTCGTCCATGGAACCCCATGGATACCAGATTATTCAAGTCATGACAGACACTGCAGGAAAGTAATCTATTTATTCAAGCATAGACAGACAAAGGTTGGATAATCTCGGATTTATTAAAAATATTGCTGCGTGATCTGCACATCGGCTGTGGCTGGGCACCACCCATCACTGGAAACTCTGGTTGGAGAAAAACACATGAACAAGAGCATGATAATCTGACGGAGTATGAGTATATCCATGAGAGTCACTTACCTGGTTTAACAGTTCAGTCCATCTCAATAGAACAAGGTAGGATCCAGCTGGAGGGCTGCCAAGGAGATGCGGTGGGCGCAGCCCAGAGTTTCCCAGAGGTTGCAGCCTTGGAGAACAAGCAGGAGTCTGAGCCAGATCAGGGAAACAGATGACAACAGGAAGGCTCAGAGGTCCGGGAATCCAAAGCGAGTTTAGGCAGAATGTTCAGATAGAAACAGGCAAGCTCAGTGGTTGAGAGGCAGAATAGGTCAGGATATCAGGAACACTACGGAAGGCTAAAGACTCGCTTTCTCCACTGAGCCAAGACAGGAACAGGGCACGCTCAGTGGATAAGAGGCAAATCAGGATCAGGAAACTAGGAATACTATGAAACGCTAAAAACCTCTCTCTCCACTCACCCCATGGATGCAGTTTTCAAGGCAAGACAGACACTGGGAAAAATCTATTTATTAAAAATATCTCAGGCGGATCTGCGGATCGGCTGCCTGTGCTGCTGCAGCTACAGCTGTGGCTGGGCACCACCCATCACTGGAAACTCTGGTTAGAGAACATGAACAAGAGCAGGCATCCCCAAACATGATTTTGCTCAACTTTAATCATCATAATCAGTTGTGCGAAAACAGGGAAAGCTGTAAAAAATGCAGGACAGCGGCCTTTCAGGACCGACTTTGGCAATGCCTAAACTAGAGGATCAGCAATGATCTCAATAATCCGGCACTGGTGGCTGGACTGAGCCATATATAAAGAGCAGCAGCAGGTGGATAAGATGAGTTGTAATTGGAAACTGGGCAGAGTTGGGAAGGTGAATGAAATGAGCGATTAGGTCAGCCATAATTGCCAAGATCATGACATTTTCCCTTTGTGTGTTATCCATACAAAATGTTGTTTTTTTTTTGCATAACATCATATCCAGCCAAATCTGTTCTCTCTTTGGTGGATGCAGCCTTTAAAATGTTTTTCAGCTACATGTGACTTCAAAGTCTCTCAGATACGATCACCTCATACTTTTTGCTGTTAGACTGCAAAAGCCCACCCCCACATTTTTGATTTAGCATGAACTGTTTAATCTTGCAGTTGTATATTTTTGTTGTTTTGGCTGCTAGTTTTCCCATTCAGCTCTGACCATGGTGTTCACTGCTACCACCAGCACGTAGAGCCGTGTGTTCCTGAAGAGACCCGGGGCTGTTTTTCTTTCATTAATCATTACAAGGCTTAGGTCACAATCTGTTCCAAGTTAAAGATTAATGGATCTGTTTGTTATCCTCCACAGATAAAAGCAGGGAAGTACTGTGCACGATACAGCAGAGGAGTACGTCACTGAACATCCAGAGGAATCTCCCGCCTTGAATCTATTAGAAATGCTCTTTTACTCTTACATTAAGTGGATGTTTTTTTCTCTCTCTGTCTCTACCGAAATGTAATGCACCCCCAACTCCCTCTCCTTCTGTGAAAACAGTTTCTCTGTCAAACATCTGTTGAAGGAATTTGGGGATGGAGACAGGGGTCTGCTTCCTGTCAGAAACCCCTCCCCTCCACACAGCCACTTTTCCCTTTCCTACAGCTCCAAAGATTTCCTTCTATCCTTGGATTCACACTCAGATAAGGAAAGATAATTTTTTTTCTCCAGCCATCTACTGCCATATTTATTATATTTACAGTCTATTAATCCTAGATTTAAAAAAAACATGAGAACTCAGGTAGCAGCTACCAGCTAGGACCTGCAGCAGGTGCTTTAAAACAAACTGCTAAATCTACTCAGGAATTTGATAAGGAAGATCTTATATCATTGTCTTTATTAGAAAGGATTAATAAATAAAAGTTAAGGTTTTACTAATCTGCACTTGGGCTAAAAGGCTTATTGACTTTTTTTCAGAATTGATTGTAATTCATTGTTGAAAGCTCACCATTGCACAAACCTGAAAAAACAAGACAGAGGGCAGAAGGCTGTGTGTAACAGAGACATTTTTCCTGGTTATTTAGGGTGGAGTGGTGTCTACTTAGGTCACTTAGGTCATGTTAACGCCTAAAGGAAATCTCCATGAAATATTCTGCTTCCATTTAAAGGGCCCACATCATTAAACATTTGCTTTTAACAATTGCTACGCCTTTAATAAAATCATGCCTAATGTGGTATTTCACTAGGTTTGTGCATCTCTGAGCACTCCTCCTGGATTCTGCTCTGTGAAGAGCAGCCCCTCCCAGTTTACCAGGAGGTTTTATTTTGAAGACCACTAACCTCTCTCTTTTTGAGGTTAGACATCGGAATCGGAAGGCAATATTCAGTGGCCCAATCTGCATACTTCAAATTGTAGCTCCTACTTCCCATTCACCTTTAATGGGGTTAACAGTAAGAACACTATCCATTAAAGGGAAGAAACTCTGGACAGCTGTGCAAAGATTTGGGAATAGAATGAGAACGGTATCCTTGATCTAAGAATATGGTGTAATATTTTAATAAGGCTGGAGCCATGGATGACTCCTCATCTACTAACGTGTATGATGTAATGATGCAATGATGTAATGATGCAATGATGTAATGATGCAATGATGTGATGATGCAATGATGTGATGATGCCGCATCCTGGAGTTCTATAAAATGCTTCTTTAACTGTTGAGGCCGCTTCATGTGATTGGTAAGCAGATGCCTCCTGTAACCCAAAGCAAATTCTGGGTTCTGAGTAATATTACAGTTTCTATCAAAATCTGTTTAAAATCATGTCTCCTTGACATTTAATACACATACATTATTGAGTGTTAAAGAGTTTGTCCCCTGATCTCTTCTTCAGGAAAAGAACCGGAGAGAGAAAGCTTTAAGGTCTAATCAAAATGCTTTCCATAAACAATCATTAACCATGACTATGAGCTGTACAGTTTTCTTTGTTTTACAAGACGTATAGGCACAGCCTACCTCCCAGAGTGTGCTACTTCTTCTAATCTACACACCTCCATAAGTTTTGGGTTTTATGACAGAGTTTCTTCAGCCTTAAATTTGTGAAACTGGCTTTATTGTAGTTTTTTTTAATGGAAAGACTGTAGTTCCAATTTGATAAGCATTATCCATGTGGGTGTCCATCGCATATAGATGGATTAAATTAAAAACTCTCCTTCCCTCCTTAACTGTCTGCTGTTTAAATACAGCAGAACAAATGCCCTGGGTTATCAGTCTGCAGAGGTGATAGTGTGGGAGTAAGTGCAGCTGATGGTAATACATGGTCAGAGAAAGGAAAAGCTGAATGCAAGCTTAAAAAGGGAATTAGCTGAGCAGTGTCTGAGGTGAGGTGAAAGGCCAACAGAGCAGAATGAACCTGAAATAAAGAATCAGGATCTTAGTAAACCAATGTGTGTCATCTAATAAATGTTCTCTGTCATTTATTATACTCATCTGAGGAGGGATTTTTGTTCATTATTGTTAAATAAAAAAAATAAAATGTTATCCAGAAATCAAACTTTGGAAAACCATTAAAACAGGAAAATCCATTTTTCTTGATTAAAAAAAAAATTATTGAATGTCTTTGTGCAAAGTATAAACAAAGGAAATAACTTTATATTTAATCAGAATTGACTTCTACAATATAATTTTTATATTAATTACAAATTTTCAAGAAATGAAATTTTCCGTTGTACGTTTTTCCTTTTTTATTTTTTATTTTAAATATGAAATGTACAAATATATGCAAATAACACAAATTGCATATATTTTACATGGACTAATAGAGAATTTTATTAGCTTTTAAATGCTATTATTGCCGACTTTGTAAGTCTATTTTTTAGTAGTTAAAGAAAAATTCTATACCCCACCCCTTAAAAAATAACGGTTTTTCATTATCTAGGTCAGAGCTCTCAGATTAGCGGACCAGGGGCCGAATCCGGACCCACCTGCTGGCTAATCTAGACCCAACCTGATTTAAAACATTTATAAATTACCACATGTTGTCCGACGGCAGTGTCTAACTTCACTTGCTCCACTTGCTTCACTGCTGGACCAGGCTGCATGTAATACAAATGAGCCAATGAGCTGTATGGGAAGTCTGGGTTGCTGCTGCTCATACTTTTAGACACAGCAGGCAAGAAGCCTGTGCGCAAGCCGGGCGAGGGGAAAGAAGGGGGTGGGGTGTGTGGGGGTGGGTGTGCTGAAGGAAAGATGACCCCGAACATTTCGAGAGGACGTTTTGGCTCAACCTGCTGCTGTGGCAAGCAGATTCTCCACCATGAACAGGAATCAAAAATAAATATGGATCCAGGCTCAAAATGAGCCTCCTTGATATCAGTAACTTTAGAAAGCCGGTCATAAGTTCCCGGCAAGCCAGGGTTTAAAAACCTTGCAGGGAAGCGCTCAAAGCCCACTGCAAACATTAAGAGACAGAAAACGGTCAGTTTAGGTGTTTTGTAAAATATATGTGAATCAGGAAATTGTCTTTTATACCAATGATTGAATGATTGTTGTTTTCTACAAAAAAAAAAAACACTCTAGATTTTTAAAATGCAAAAAATTTTTACATTTTTTTTATATTTTTTATTTAAAAACTCAATGTATAACATGGATGCATAAAAACCCGCTTTTTATTTCAGTGTTGAATTCTGTTTAAAGTAACAGATTATAATTAAAAATGTCTCTGGACCTTTGCTGGTTGATGATTTTCTTTATTCGGACCTGCTGATTTTTAATTAGTTACTCTGATCTAAACGGTTATAACCTTTGGGGCAGGCATAAGTATTGTCTGAGAATTAAATGATTGTGATTTTTGAGTTTGTTGGGTTCCAAAAAATGGGAAATCGTCCAGTCTATGAAAATCCGAAATTGTTATTTTTTTGAAGAGGTCTAATAGCCGAGTATTCTTAAAAATATTACCTTGAAGTATACTTTATGTTGATAAGGGTACTCTTTTAGTTTGATTTAATTCTAAGCCATGTTATCTTTTCTATTAAGCCTTGCAACAAGTCTGGATTTACTGAGGTGATCAGATTATTAGAAAAGTCCAAACAAGATGAGACAAAAGCAGGAATGAACATTTCTAATTCCTGTTCTGATCTCAGCTTTAGAATATTATCCTGCCAACAGCTTCTCACCCGACTGAATATGCTGACTACCTACATAATAAAACAGAAAACTGCTTGAACAAAGATACTGAATGCAGCGTAGCGTGTTCCTTTGTCTCACTGCTCAGTGTTACAAGTAGTTGTAGCTTCTTCTTTCCCTGGTGAAACAGAAATTGTTAGCCATGTCTTATCTATTCCAAACATGGTCCAAACTTTACTGTACTATCAGCAGAGGTCAGACAGGCTCCAGCAGAGGTCTGCCGCTCACTCAGAGGTTATCCACTCCAAGCTGCTGGCCTCCCATTCATTGTCAGAGTGACCTTCAGAGTCAGGAAGCAGATGGGCAGGTCTGAGTTATCACCACAGGCTGCGTTTGGTGGAGATTGGCCACGTTCCTGTGTAGCTGGATGTTATGAGTGGGGCTGACTTTGACTTCTTCAGGGCCCAACTAGAGCAGCTGGGCTGCTGCACAGGGTTCCTATTATTCATGAGGGGTGCTGGCATTGGCAGCTCTGGACTCCGCTGTGCTGAGAGCGCCGCACCAACTGCCACTTATTGTACAATGAAGTCTGTGGGATTCTTTATGTGGGGGTTCCTGTCCAGCCCCCTGAATGACAGCTGCAGGACTGAATGTAAGCACGGTGTAACTCAGCATGGTTTTCCACAGCATTATGCCTTCCTTCTTCACTTCCGACTGGGTGTTAACTTCTGCCGGCTTCTGTCTATTTTGCTTTTATCTTGGTGGACTTCTAGCAGCATTTGTCAGATTCCAGAACTGGGAAGAACTGGGAAAGTTGGAGCAGCATTAGCTCCAGTCTGCTGCTACCGGACAGCTGAACTGTTGAAAATACTCTAAATAATGTCACACTCTGCATCACACTGATAACACCAAACCAAAAATATTGCATATTTGCACCATATATATTAATGATCTGAACTTTCATATCAATGCCCATATAAAACAATTCTGATTAATTTTAGACGGAACTATTCACATACTTGTATTATATTAAACTGCACTTCCAATATTCACCACTGATCAGCGCCATTTACCTTTTTCTTCTGATCACGGAGCAGCCGGCTTGCTTGGACTCACAATAAATCATGGGATATCCAAGGATACGTAGATACATTGCACTCGCCCTTCAAAAAGGGCAAAAAGAAGAACGCATTTGTCTGCCGCCTAACGAGAAGTCTTGCGATCCAAACGGAACTCGGCGCAATGACATAATCGGCCTACGAATCTGTCAGGACGCAGTCCCTGAATTCAAACTCAGCACATCTCTCAACTCTAGGATCTGTGTCATGTGACTTCAATGTACTATTCCTATTGGTGCATATTTATATAATTTGGACACATCAAAATTGATAAAACAGTTATTTATCTAGTTATATTCTACACCACTCAAGATTTTGTGTCAATTTTTTTTTCAACCAGAAAAACTCTTGAGAAAAGACAATTAGAAGACATTTATTTAGACAATTACTTTGTGTTTGGTGCTCTGACCTCGGCAGGAAACATAGCGTTTTATTTTGATAGATATGCATGAACAGGAGAGAAGAGCAGGACTGTTTCCCCCTCAGGCCTGAAACTGGTGGTGGAGTGGAGATAAATGAAGTTGGTCAGTCTATAGACTGCTGATTAGAGAGACGGTCTGCTGAGCTTTATGGGGAGATCCAGAAGGACTGCGTGAGCTGATACTAGAGAGTTTCACTCAAGGACCTGGAAGATGGAAGTCCAGCTTGGATAACACAGGTTGAAGAACCTGTCCATGATGAGCAAGCATGAAAGCGTATAGTGGAGAGGAAAAACTCCCGTTGGGGAGAAACCTCTTGCAGAACCAGGCTACAAACATGGAGGTCATCTGCTGGACCGGTTAAAAATGAGACAGGGAACGCAGTAAGAGTCCGGGAGGAATGACAATGTGATTAAGTTTTAGCTATGATGGTTGAGGAGGGGTTGAAGGTGGGTTGAAATGGGGTCATCTGAATGAAGTCACACAGCGCAACCGCCACCTGCGCACAGGAGCAGACAAGAGCGGATCGGAGGCCTTTTAAGATGAACTTTGAATGCTGATTGGCTTTCGTGGAGGTGTGGTTCAAAGCTGATTGGCTGTGTCGCATATGGATGTAGGAGAGCAATGAGTTTCCTAGGCTCCATATTTTGAAAAAATTAACCATTTTAATGAAAAAGTTGCAGCTGTGTGCTTGAGGTCAGATACTCTTACACACAGAGACTGTCTGTTTAGCCTTTTCTGAGGTTTAATAAGTAGTAATTGTGTGCAATATGTAGTGAAGTCTTTATGCTTAAGGTCATATTGATAAAGGGCAAACAAATGTGCTAAAAGTAACACCAAATAGAAGAGGAACAGATTTATTTTCTCCTATATTGAACAGTGCAGTTTATGCTTTACCCAGCTGCATCACTCGCTATTCCACATTACAGCTGCTTGATTATAGTGTTTGTCTTCTTCTCCACCTGCTGTTGAGCTCCACCACATTTCAGACTCATGTTGAAGATTGTCCACCCCCGCCGTGACTGCCTACTGACCACATGATTAGTAGTCAGAACAAGCAGTAGCATATGGCTTTGAGTTCAGGCTAATCACTGCTGCCAGCCTTCTCTGCTCCCCGCACCTGCTCAGGATAATAATCTGAAATTTCACTGCAAAAGTTCTCTAACGATCCATTTTACATGAGTAATCTTCAAAAATAGCCAGATTACAGGATAATTTGGAGTAAACGGGTAAGCAGAAGGGTGGTAACTATCTGATCAATGCTGTTAGTATATCTTTTTACCCTCAATTAATCTGCTGAGCTGGTCATGTTTGCGGTTGGGTTTGCTTGTCTCTTTGTAGGATTACTTTAATGAATGAACTAATAAAATTATCACCAGTGGTGCAGCTCAGTGCAAGGAACAATCTATTACATTTTGGTGATGATCCACATCTCAATCCCGATGTAGGAATTTTTTTAAGGATTCTTGGCAGAAAAATATGTTTGTTCATAAACCAGAGGATGGCAGCACTGACTACTGAGAGCTTCAGCATTGGACTCAAAAGGTCCAGAAGTATTATACTGAAGACCAAAAAGCAAGAAGGTGGAGCCATGCCATGCTCTGATCAAAGAAAAAAGTAGAGAGTAGAGCCAATGAAGAAAGAGAGCGCAGAAGAGACACCAAAGGCTGCAGTTACATGCCAAGCTTTACTTATGAACTTATGAAAGGATTTTAAGGAAATTTTAACCAGAGGTTTCCCTCATCATGTGTGAGTTTTAGTTATAGGTGTAAGTCACAATATGGGGCAAAATGTGCTGCTTTGCAGAGGTTTGCGCTCTTTGAGTTATTCTCTAGTTAGTCATAAAAGTATCACTATTTTCAAGCTGATGATAAACTAGTAACATTTTTATTTATAACTCCAGGATGCAGCAAACCTGAACTTCCCGACAGGTCTCTGCTTTGGAAACTTGCAATTTCCTGCAATAGAGAGAAAATACTTACCTCTGCTAAATGGCAGACACCATCTAAGAAACACTAAGAGCATTAAATATAAGGCTATATAAATATAAGGATAGTCCTAATCCAACATCAGAAAACTGTCCAATATCAGCCAAAAAATCTATATCAGAATACATTGACCTTCCTCTAAAATTTCATATTAGAAAACTCATAGAATCACTTTGCTTCCGTCCACTATTCTTTAAAGTTTATGCAAGTCTTTGGTGAATAAGAAATGTCTCAGTTTTTGTCATACCTTTGCTTTTAAGTATTGTTCTCTATTTGAAAAATTTCTTCTGGTCAAGCCTGTTCTACCATTCCGTATTACATGATAAGTAACAAGAAAAGCATTTGGAGAGCACAGACCTCCGTCAGGTAGCAGATTTCCCCCGACTTAACATTAACCACACATAATCTAATCCAAATCATTACCAAAATGACTTGGATTAGATTCTGTGAATGCAGATTTACAATTTAACACTATGCAGAATATCAAGTAAAATCCATCCATAACCTTTCAGTGGTTATGGATGGATAACCACTAAATCCAGTAAATCAAATCACTAAACACTGTTTTTAGTAATTTGAAAACAGATAAACAAACTAAAAAGAAAAACCAAATAAATCATAACCTCCCTATCGGAGTGATAAAGTATGTGTAGTGTAGTGTAGTGTAGTGTAGTGTAGTGTAGTGTAGTGTAGTGAAGTGAGTGAGTGAGTGAGTGAGTGAGTGAGTGAGTGAGTGAGTGAGTGAGTGAGTGAGTGAGTGAGTGAGTGAGTGAGTGAGTGAGTCCCTTAGTCAGTCAGTAAGCCAGTCTGTGGATCAGTGAGTGAATCAGTGAATGAATCAGTGAATGAGTCAGTCAGTTGTTTAATCAGTCAGTGCTTGAGTGAGAGAGTGAGTAAGTAAGTCATTCAGTCAGTGAATCTGTTGTTGAGCCAGTCAGTTAGTGAATTAGTGAGTGAATCAGTGATTGAGTCAGCCAGTCAGTGAGAGATTGAGTCAGTCATACAGTCAGTGATTGAGTCAGTCTGTGAATCAGTGAGTGAATCAATATTAGAGTCAGTCAGGGTCAGCGATTGAGTCAGTGAGTGAGTAAGTGAGACAGTGAGTAAGTGAGACAGAGTCAGTCACTCAGTGAATCTGTGAGTGAATGACTTATTGAGTTAGTGAGTGTGTGAGTCAGCCCGTCAGTGAACCAGTGATTGAGTCAATAAGTGAGTCAATTATTCAGTCAGAGAATCAGTGAGTGAGTCAGTCAATGAGTGAATCAGTGATTGAGTTAGTGAGTGAGTGATTGAGTCAGAGAGTAAGTCAGTGAGTGAATAATGAGTGAATTAGTGAGTGAGTTGGCGTGTGAATCAGTAAGTAACTCAGTCAGTGAATAAATGAATCATGCTATCACTGTCTTGTACGAATCACTTAATAGTATTTGGTGAATCCCTCTCCTCCGCATTTTTCAGTGTGTGAATTAGGTTACCCTTAGCAAAGCTTACTTCAGCAACTAGCTTTAGAAGGCTTTAGGTGTTAGCTTAGCAGTGTTCCAGGCTTAGTAGCTGTTAGCTAGATGAAAGAGAGGACATGTTTAATTCAAACAATGCAGTTCCCCTCCTGTCCGGCTTGAGTCTTTTCTAAATAAATTAAGAAACAAATCAGTTAATCAAAGTGGTTCGATTCAATTCATTCAGTCAAATGTTTTGTTCATTTGAGTGACCCAAAACTACTGGAGGTCTTATGTATTACTTGTTAACTCTTTGTTGCTGTCTTGTTCCAGTCCCCTTCCCCTAGTTCCTTTCTAGATCCTTTTCTCCACCCCTGCTTCCAATCAGTTGGTCACTCCATTCTTTGTTCTGTTTTGCATTTATTCTACTCTGCTATGGAGGACTGACTCTGCCATATATAAAAATAAATACAGAAATAAATTAATGCTCAGTAAATAAATAAGCATACAATTAACTGCCACCAAAAATACAATAAACAAATAAAATAAATGTAATTACACAGTGAGACATAAATGCATATAACTCTTTTAATTAGCTTCCTTTTTGTTTATTTTCCTTTGTAATATTTACCTTATTTATTTATTTTTGTCCTTTGAAATCTTCAACTTCATTTTTTAATTACTTATATTTTTAAGTATTTATTTATGTGCATGTTATAATATTTTGTCTGTTTATTCTTCCTTTGTATGTTTTTTTACCCTAGTTATTTCTTCGCCGCTATTTATTTCTGCCTGCCCTTTTACATTTCTGCCTGTTCTTTTACATTTCTGCCTGTTCTTTTTACATTTCTGCCTGCCCTTTTACATTTCTGTATGCATTTTTGCTTAATTATGCAAATGAGGAGGGGGTGTGTCCTAGAGAGTCAAAGCTGTAATATCTAGATTTATCTAGATTTTATCTAGATCTAGATTTTGATTTTTTATGTTGTTTATTTTTATCTTTGATTTTATTGACCACATGATTTTTTTATGGTTGATTTTTTTATCTCTTTGATTTTATTTGCACTGTGTAGCACTTTGAGATTTTTCTTAATGAAAAGTGCGGTACAAATTGGATTTATTATTATTATTATTATTATTATTATTAATATCTAGATTTACTGTACCTGGAACCTCTTCACTGAAATGTGCTTTAAAAAAAATCTCTAACTACAGTAGCAGCCCTTCCCAGTCAAACACCAGCCGAATGGCAGCCCACTTCCCTGTGACTCCCAGCAAAATCCCCTCTCCAGGCCAAGCAAATTTTTTTTACTCCACCCTTTCACTGAATTACAGGGTCTGACCAGGAGATAATGCTTCTCTTTAGATCTTAATGTCCACAAATCATGACAGAAAGAATATTTTAGTACAAAGATTGAAAGGTGGAATTGTAGGGGACCAACCAAGGACCAGCCAAGGAAAGTGGGGACATTTTGAATGGCTATTACTGTATCCCTTCAGTCTTAACAAGTATACCTTTCACGACCCTACAAAGAGCTGCTGTTTTTACATCTGTGATGATAAAGTAAACAACTGAACAAAGCATGGGTTTAAAGTTGTAGGGAAGCGGCCATTCCAACCGTTGCATTTCTGAATTCTCCTAAGTGGTGCCCGACTTTACACAAGTGAACGTGAAGTGAATGTGATTGGTCGTTTATCAAGGGGGCGGGATGTTGTTGCGGTAGGTTCGTAAGCCTTTTTGATTGTGGTCGGTTTGTCAGAGAAGCATGTTGCTAACCAGTTAGCAACTTAGTGCCTAGTAGGTTCCCAATGGGAAATTCCATTGGGACCAAGTAGCACTAAATTTGTGACTTAGAAACGACACTGTCAAGGAACGCTATGGACAGCGGAAACATGCAAGAGGAGGAGAGTTTGGGGTCGGAGGTCGTGGATGAGTACATTTTTATTTAGAGGAGGAAAGCCGGGTAAAAAAAAGGTTGTGGAAGAGCGACACCAGGGCGGCAGAAGCTTGGTTTGGTGTAAAAGGCTTACAGCCGTTACATCCTGTACATCCCGTGACATCCCCCTGAACACTGGGATGGAACTCAATTGGAAAGGAAATGATTCTTATTTCTTATTTCAACCATTTGCGTATATTAGCTGCGACATATGAATCAAGATGCTACGACCAAAAAAATTTGATTGACAGATGACCGTTGATTTATGATTGGCCAAATTTAGGTGCTCAGGCTGACGTCCAACTAACTCGCCTGCATAGGATAACAAAAAAGAAAACACAGATTTTAAGAAAGTACATTTATATACATGTTTAAGCCAGAATGATTTCACATTTAAATATGACTTCCTTACAACCGCAAGGCCAAAGAACCTTCTATCATTTAGGCTAGCAATGCACTGATAGCAATGCTTGATTGATGAACATTAGTGCTGACTTTTTGGTGAAGAATGTCTGCTTCAGACTCAGAAAAAAAAACACAGGATTCCTTCTTCAGTGAAGCTCTGCCCAGGCCGGTGACAGATACCGGAGACCTTCTAACAGTCCTGCATAAGTTAACGGTTTGCCAAGAGCGCTGCTGCTTCATGATGCTTTTGTCTGAAATTTCACACTGTGCTCCACAGGCTGTTTATCTGCACTGCAGTTGAACTTAATCAAATATTTGAACATTTCACCTCCTGAGAACCTTCGTTACTCGGAGTCATAAACAGTGAATTAAGGAGGTTTGTTATTTTAGCTCATCTAAAACATCCTGATGAATGTTGGGGCCTGAGAGCTGGATACTGTTCTTTCTGCATGTTTAGACCCCAGATCAGAGCTGAGGAGCTTCAGGGAAAAGATCAAATCTCATATATTGACTCATTCAGAGTCAACATACAGAGAAGTTAATTATGGATGTGAGGAATGAACAACTAAGTCTTTAATTCATTTTTAAACATCAATATAAAAAATATATGTTGGAGGGGGTCCCTTCATTGGCTTGAAGTTGGAGGGAAGTGGGCTGCTATTAAGCCAGCAATGTCTGGGAAGGGCCATTATGAATTGTTGCTGCTGTAAAGGCTATAAAAGCACAGAGACAGATCTGCTATATCAAGAGCAAGGTTTGAGATTGCTTCTTGAAGTGAGTTGAATTACACTTTGTTAAGTTGCTGAAATTTGTAAAACCAGCAATAGTTCTTCTGTTTATGAGTTAATCTGTCCTGTCTGCACTTGGATTCATTGTCAAACAGAGAAGAAGGGCTTGTCCGGGATTTGAACCCGGGACCTCTCGCACCCTAAGCGAGAATCATACGCCTAGACCAACAAGCCCTTGGTGAACTGTCAGCTAGGTGGCGCTCTCGAGCAGAACAGATTCAACAGAAATTGCACTTCCCTACAGCCTTTGAATAATGGCTGCTACTTTTAGGCAATTCACACTTTTGTTAATGCCAGGGGCTCGTTATTCTATAATTATGTTTCAGGGCCTTGTTGTGAGTGGTCCTGGTTAGAAATCCTGGACAAATCGTTGATTTTAATGATAAGCGAGTTTGTGGACTTTTTTCAAAAAGTGAGATGTCTTGGTTTTGTCTTAGCCTTGACATTTGTTGAATTTATATTCCATTCTTAAACACACATGCCAAGACACACAGTAGCAGCCCCTTAAATTTCCCCACTTTCTTTAATGGGGCCTTGGCTGGTCCTTCTCTGGTCCCCTACAATTCATTTTTAAACATCAATATTTGTACCAAAATAATCTTTCTGTCCATAATTTGTGGACATTAACATCTGAAGAGAAGAATCATCACCTGGTCATACCCTGTCATTCAGTGAAAGGGTGGAGTAAGAGTAAAAAATATATGTTGGAGGGGGTCCCTTCATTGGCTTGAAGTTGGAGGGAAGTGGGCTGCTATTAAGCCAGCAATGTCTGGGAAGGGCCATTATGAATTGTTGCTGCTGTAAAGGCTATAAAAGCACAGAGACAGATCTGCTATATCAAGAGCAAGGTTTGAGATTGCTTCTTGAAGTGAGTTGAATTACACTTTGTTAAGTTGCTGAAATTTGTAAAACCAGCAATAGTTCTTCTGTTTATGAGTTAATCTGTCCTGTCTGCACTTGGATTCATTGTCAAACAGAGAAGAAGGGCTTGTCCGGGATTTGAACCCGGGACCTCTCGCACCCTAAGCGAGAATCATACGCCTAGACCAACAAGCCCTTGGTGAACTGTCAGCTAGGTGGTGCTCTCGAGCAGAAGAGATTCAACAGAAATTGCACTTCCCTACAGCCTTTGAATAATGGCTGTTACTTTTAGGGAATTCACACTTTTGTTACTGCCAGGGGCTCGTTGTTCTATAATTATGTTTCAGGGCCTTGTTGTGAGTGGTCCTGGTTAGAAATCCTGGACAAATCGTTGATTTTAATGATAAGCGAGTTTGTGGACTTTTTTTCAAAAAGTGAGATGTCTTGGTTTTGTCTTAGCCTTGACATTTGTTGAATTTATATTCCATTCTTAAACACACATGCCAAGACACACAGTAGCAGCCCCTTAAATTTCCCCACTTTCTTTAATGGGGCCTTGGCTGGTCCTTCTCTGGTCCCCTACAATTCATTTTTAAACATCAATATTTGTACCAAAATAATCTTTCTGTCCATAATTTGTGGACATTAACATCTGAAGAGAAGAATCATCACCTGGTCATACCCTGTAATTCAGTGAAAGGGTGGAGTAAGAGTAAAAAATATATGTTGGAGGGGGTCCCTTCATTGGCTTGAAGTTGGAGGGAAGTGGGCTGCTATTAAGCCAGCAATGTCTGGGAAGGGCCATTATGAATTGTTGCTGCTGTAAAGGCTATAAAAGCACAGAGACAGATCTGCTATATCAAGAGCAAGGTTTGAGATTGCTTCTTGAAGTGAGTTGAATTACACTTTGTTAAGTTGCTGAAATTTGTAAAACCAGCAATAGTTCTTCTGTTTATGAGTTAATCTGTCCTGTCTGCACTTGGATTCATTGTCAAACAGAGAAGAAGGGCTTGTCCGGGATTTGAACCCGGGACCTCTCGCACCCTAAGCGAGAATCATACGCCTAGACCAACAAGCCCTTGGTGAACTGTCAGCTAGGTGGTGCTCTCGAGCAGAACAGATTCAACAGAAATTGCACTTCCCTACAGCCTTTGAATAATGGCTGTTACTTTTAGGGAATTCACACTTTTGTTACTGCCAGGGGCTCGTTGTTCTATAATTATGTTTCAGGGCCTTGTTGTGAGTGGTCCTGGTTAGAAATCCTGGACAAATCGTTGATTTTAATGATAAGCGAGTTTGTGACTTTTTTTCAAAAAGTGAGATGTCTTGGTTTTGTCTTAGCCTTGACATTTGTTGAATTTATATTCCATTCTTAAACACACATGCCAAGACACACAGTAGCAGCCCCTTAAATTTCCCCACTTTCTTTAATGGGGCCTTGGCTGGTCCTTCTCTGGTCCCCTACAATTCATTTTTAAACATCAATATTTGTACCAAAATAATCTTTCTGTCCATAATTTGTGGACATTAACATCTGAAGAGAAGAATCATCACCTGGTCATACCCTGTAATTCAGTGAAAGGGTGGAGTAAGAGTAAAAAATATATGTTGGAGGGGGTCCCTTCATTGGCTTGAAGTTGGAGGGAAGTGGGCTGCTATTAAGCCAGCAATGTCTGGGAAGGGCCATTATGAATTGTTGCTGCTGTAAAGGCTATAAAAGCACAGAGACAGATCTGCTATATCAAGAGCAAGGTTTGAGATTGCTTCTTGAAGTGAGTTGAATTACACTTTGTTAAGTTGCTGAAATTTGTAAAACCAGCAATAGTTCTTCTGTTTATGAGTTAATCTGTCCTGTCTGCACTTGGATTCATTGTCAAACAGAGAAGAAGGGCTTGTCCGGGATTTGAACCCGGGACCTCTCGCACCCTAAGCGAGAATCATACGCCTAGACCAACAAGCCCTTGGTGAACTGTCAGCTAGGTGGTGCTCTCGAGCAGAAGAGATTCAACAGAAATTGCACTTCCCTACAGCCTTTGAATAATGGCTGTTACTTTTAGGGAATTCACACTTTTGTTACTGCCAGGGGCTCGTTGTTCTATAATTATGTTTCAGGGCCTTGTTGTGAGTGGTCCTGGTTAGAAATCCTGGACAAATCGTTGATTTTAATGATAAGCGAGTTTGTGGACTTTTTTTCAAAAAGTGAGATGTCTTGGTTTTGTCTTAGCCTTGACATTTGTTGAATTTATATTCCATTCTTAAACACACATGCCAAGACACACAGTAGCAGCCCCTTAAATTTCCCCACTTTCTTTAATGGGGCCTTGGCTGGTCCTTCTCTGGTCCCCTACAATTCATTTTTAAACATCAATATTTGTACCAAAATAATCTTTCTGTCCATAATTTGTGGACATTAACATCTGAAGAGAAGAATCATCACCTGGTCATACCCTGTAATTCAGTGAAAGGGTGGAGTAAGAGTAAAAAATATATGTTGGAGGGGGTCCCTTCATTGGCTTGAAGTTGGAGGGAAGTGGGCTGCTATTAAGCCAGCAATGTCTGGGAAGGGCCATTATGAATTGTTGCTGCTGTAAAGGCTATAAAAGCACAGAGACAGATCTGCTATATCAAGAGCAAGGTTTGAGATTGCTTCTTGAAGTGAGTTGAATTACACTTTGTTAAGTTGCTGAAATTTGTAAAACCAGCAATAGTTCTTCTGTTTATGAGTTAATCTGTCCTGTCTGCACTTGGATTCATTGTCAAACAGAGAAGAAGGGCTTGTCCGGGATTTGAACCCGGGACCTCTCGCACCCTAAGCGAGAATCATACGCCTAGACCAACAAGCCCTTGGTGAACTGTCAGCTAGGTGGTGCTCTCGAGCAGAAGAGATTCAACAGAAATTGCACTTCCCTACAGCCTTTGAATAATGGCTGTTACTTTTAGGGAATTCACACTTTTGTTACTGCCAGGGGCTCGTTGTTCTATAATTATGTTTCAGGGCCTTGTTGTGAGTGGTCCTGGTTAGAAATCCTGGACAAATCGTTGATTTTAATGATAAGCGAGTTTGTGGACTTTTTTTCAAAAAGTGAGATGTCTTGGTTTTGTCTTAGCCTTGACATTTGTTGAATTTATATTCCATTCTTAAACACACATGCCAAGACACACAGTAGCAGCCCCTTAAATTTCCCCACTTTCTTTAATGGGGCCTTGGCTGGTCCTTCTCTGGTCCCCTACAATTCATTTTTAAACATCAATATTTGTACCAAAATAATCTTTCTGTCCATAATTTGTGGACATTAACATCTGAAGAGAAGAATCATCACCTGGTCATACCCTGTAATTCAGTGAAAGGGTGGAGTAAGAGTAAAAAATATATGTTGGAGGGGGTCCCTTCATTGGCTTGAAGTTGGAGGGAAGTGGGCTGCTATTAAGCCAGCAATGTCTGGGAAGGGCCATTATGAATTGTTGCTGCTGTAAAGGCTATAAAAGCACAGAGACAGATCTGCTATATCAAGAGCAAGGTTTGAGATTGCTTCTTGAAGTGAGTTGAATTACACTTTGTTAAGTTGCTGAAATTTGTAAAACCAGCAATAGTTCTTCTGTTTATGAGTTAATCTGTCCTGTCTGCACTTGGATTCATTGTCAAACAGAGAAGAAGGGCTTGTCCGGGATTTGAACCCGGGACCTCTCGCACCCAAAGCGAGAATCATACGCCTAGACCAACAAGCCCTTGGTGAACTGTCAGCTAGGTGGTGCTCTCGAGCAGAAGAGATTCAACAGAAATTGCACTTCCCTACAGCCTTTGAATAATGGCTGTTACTTTTAGGGAATTCACACTTTTGTTACTGCCAGGGGCTCGTTGTTCTATAATTATGTTTCAGGGCCTTGTTGTGAGTGGTCCTGGTTAGAAATCCTGGACAAATCGTTGATTTTAATGATAAGCGAGTTTGTGACTTTTTTTCAAAAAGTGAGATGTCTTGGTTTTGTCTTAGCCTTGACATTTGTTGAATTTATATTCCATTCTTAAACACACATGCCAAGACACACAGTAGCAGCCCCTTAAATTTCCCCACTTTCTTTAATGGGGCCTTGGCTGGTCCTTCTCTGGTCCCCTACAATTCATTTTTAAACATCAATATTTGTACCAAAATAATCTTTCTGTCCATAATTTGTGGACATTAACATCTGAAGAGAAGAATCATCACCTGGTCATACCCTGTCATTCAGTGAAAGGGTGGAGTAAGAGTAAAAAATATATGTTGGAGGGGGTCCCTTCATTGGCTTGAAGTTGGAGGGAAGTGGGCTGCTATTAAGCCAGCAATGTCTGGGAAGGGCCATTATGAATTGTTGCTGCTGTAAAGGCTATAAAAGCACAGAGACAGATCTGCTATATCAAGAGCAAGGTTTGAGATTGCTTCTTGAAGTGAGTTGAATTACACTTTGTTAAGTTGCTGAAATTTGTAAAACCAGCAATAGTTCTTCTGTTTATGAGTTAATCTGTCCTGTCTGCACTTGGATTCATTGTCAAACAGAGAAGAAGGGCTTGTCCGGGATTTGAACCCGGGACCTCTCGCACCCAAAGCGAGAATCATACGCCTAGACCAACAAGCCCTTGGTGAACTGTCAGCTAGGTGGTGCTCTCGAGCAGAACAGATTCAACAGAAATTGCACTTCCCTACAGCCTTTGAATAATGGCTGTTACTTTTAGGGAATTCACACTTTTGTTACTGCCAGGGGCTCGTTGTTCTATAATTATGTTTCAGGGCCTTGTTGTGAGTGGTCCTGGTTAGAAATCCTGGACAAATCGTTGATTTTAATGATAAGCGAGTTTGTGGACTTTTTTCAAAAAGTGAGATGTCTTGGTTTTGTCTTAGCCTTGACATTTGTTGAATTTATATTCCATTCTTAAACACACATGCCAAGACACACAGTAGCAGCCCCTTAAATTTCCCCACTTTCTTTAATGGGGCCTTGGCTGGTCCTTCTCTGGTCCCCTACAATTCATTTTTAAACATCAATATTTGTACCAAAATAATCTTTCTGTCCATAATTTGTGGACATTAACATCTGAAGAGAAGAATCATCACCTGGTCATACCCTGTCATTCAGTGAAAGGGTGGAGTAAGAGTAAAAAATATATGTTGGAGGGGGTCCCTTCATTGGCTTGAAGTTGGAGGGAAGTGGGCTGCTATTAAGCCAGCAATGTCTGGGAAGGGCCATTATGAATTGTTGCTGCTGTAAAGGCTATAAAAGCACAGAGACAGATCTGCTATATCAAGAGCAAGGTTTGAGATTGCTTCTTGAAGTGAGTTGAATTACACTTTGTTAAGTTGCTGAAATTTGTAAAACCAGCAATAGTTCTTCTGTTTATGAGTTAATCTGTCCTGTCTGCACTTGGATTCATTGTCAAACAGAGAAGAAGGGCTTGTCCGGGATTTGAACCCGGGACCTCTCGCACCCAAAGCGAGAATCATACGCCTAGACCAACAAGCCCTTGGTGAACTGTCAGCTAGGTGGTGCTCTCGAGCAGAAGAGATTCAACAGAAATTGCACTTCCCTACAGCCTTTGAATAATGGCTGTTACTTTTAGGGAATTCACACTTTTGTTACTGCCAGGGGCTCGTTGTTCTATAATTATGTTTCAGGGCCTTGTTGTGAGTGGTCCTGGTTAGAAATCCTGGACAAATCGTTGATTTTAATGATAAGCGAGTTTGTGGACTTTTTTCAAAAAGTGAGATGTCTTGGTTTTGTCTTAGCCTTGACATTTGTTGAATTTATATTCCATTCTTAAACACACATGCCAAGACACACAGTAGCAGCCCCTTAAATTTCCCCACTTTCTTTAATGGGGCCTTGGCTGGTCCTTCTCTGGTCCCCTACAATTCATTTTTAAACATCAATATTTGTACCAAAATAATCTTTCTGTCCATAATTTGTGGACATTAACATCTGAAGAGAAGAATCATCACCTGGTCATACCCTGTAATTCAGTGAAAGGGTGGAGTAAGAGTAAAAAATATATGTTGGAGGGGGTCCCTTCATTGGCTTGAAGTTGGAGGGAAGTGGGCTGCTATTAAGCCAGCAATGTCTGGGAAGGGCCATTATGAATTGTTGCTGCTGTAAAGGCTATAAAAGCACAGAGACAGATCTGCTATATCAAGAGCAAGGTTTGAGATTGCTTCTTGAAGTGAGTTGAATTACACTTTGTTAAGTTGCTGAAATTTGTAAAACCAGCAATAGTTCTTCTGTTTATGAGTTAATCTGTCCTGTCTGCACTTGGATTCATTGTCAAACAGAGAAGAAGGGCTTGTCCGGGATTTGAACCCGGGACCTCTCGCACCCTAAGCGAGAATCATACGCCTAGACCAACAAGCCCTTGGTGAACTGTCAGCTAGGTGGTGCTCTCGAGCAGAACAGATTCAACAGAAATTGCACTTCCCTACAGCCTTTGAATAATGGCTGTTACTTTTAGGGAATTCACACTTTTGTTACTGCCAGGGGCTCGTTGTTCTATAATTATGTTTCAGGGCCTTGTTGTGAGTGGTCCTGGTTAGAAATCCTGGACAAATCGTTGATTTTAATGATAAGCGAGTTTGTGGACTTTTTTCAAAAAGTGAGATGTCTTGGTTTTGTCTTAGCCTTGACATTTGTTGAATTTATATTCCATTCTTAAACACACATGCCAAGACACACAGTAGCAGCCCCTTAAATTTCCCCACTTTCTTTAATGGGGCCTTGGCTGGTCCTTCTCTGGTCCCCTACAATTCATTTTTAAACATCAATATTTGTACCAAAATAATCTTTCTGTCCATAATTTGTGGACATTAACATCTGAAGAGAAGAATCATCACCTGGTCATACCCTGTAATTCAGTGAAAGGGTGGAGTAAGAGTAAAAAATATATGTTGGAGGGGGTCCCTTCATTGGCTTGAAGTTGGAGGGAAGTGGGCTGCTATTAAGCCAGCAATGTCTGGGAAGGGCCATTATGAATTGTTGCTGCTGTAAAGGCTATAAAAGCACAGAGACAGATCTGCTATATCAAGAGCAAGGTTTGAGATTGCTTCTTGAAGTGAGTTGAATTACACTTTGTTAAGTTGCTGAAATTTGTAAAACCAGCAATAGTTCTTCTGTTTATGAGTTAATCTGTCCTGTCTGCACTTGGATTCATTGTCAAACAGAGAAGAAGGGCTTGTCCGGGATTTGAACCCGGGACCTCTCGCACCCTAAGCGAGAATCATACGCCTAGACCAACAAGCCCTTGGTGAACTGTCAGCTAGGTGGTGCTCTCGAGCAGAACAGATTCAACAGAAATTGCACTTCCCTACAGCCTTTGAATAATGGCTGCTACTTTTAGGGAATTCACACTTTTGTTACTGCCAGGGGCTCGTTATTCTATAATTATGTTTCAGGGCCTTGTTGTGAGTGGTCCTGGTTAGAAATCCTGGACAAATCGTTGATTTTAATGATAAGCGAGTTTGTGGACTTTTTTTCAAAAAGTGAGATGTCTTGGTTTTGTCTTAGCCTTGACATTTGTTGAATTTATATTCCATTCTTAAACACACATGCCAAGACACACAGTAGCAGCCCCTTAAATTTCCCCACTTTCTTTAATGGGGCCTTGGCTGGTCCTTCTCTGGTCCCCTACAATTCATTTTTAAACATCAATATTTGTACCAAAATAATCTTTCTGTCCATAATTTGTGGACATTAACATCTGAAGAGAAGAATCATCACCTGGTCATACCCTGTAATTCAGTGAAAGGGTGGAGTAAGAGTAAAAAATATATGTTGGAGGGGGTCCCTTCATTGGCTTGAAGTTGGAGGGAAGTGGGCTGCTATTAAGCCAGCAATGTCTGGGAAGGGCCATTATGAATTGTTGCTGCTGTAAAGGCTATAAAAGCACAGAGACAGATCTGCTATATCAAGAGCAAGGTTTGAGATTGCTTCTTGAAGTGAGTTGAATTACACTTTGTTAAGTTGCTGAAATTTGTAAAACCAGCAATAGTTCTTCTGTTTATGAGTTAATCTGTCCTGTCTGCACTTGGATTCATTGTCAAACAGAGAAGAAGGGCTTGTCCGGGATTTGAACCCGGGACCTCTCGCACCCAAAGCGAGAATCATACGCCTAGACCAACAAGCCCTTGGTGAACTGTCAGCTAGGTGGTGCTCTCGAGCAGAAGAGATTCAACAGAAATTGCACTTCCCTACAGCCTTTGAATAATGGCTGTTACTTTTAGGGAATTCACACTTTTATGATAAGCGAGTTTGTGGACTTTTTTTCAAAAAGTGAGATGTCTTGGTTTTGTCTTAGCCTTGACATTTGTTGAATTTATATTCCATTCTTAAACACACATGCCAAGACACACAGTAGCAGCCCCTTAAATTTCCCCACTTTCTTTAATGGGGCCTTGGCTGGTCCTTCTCTGGTCCCCTACAATTCATTTTTAAACATCAATATTTGTACCAAAATAATCTTTCTGTCCATAATTTGTGGACATTAACATCTGAAGAGAAGAATCATCACCTGGTCATACCCTGTAATTCAGTGAAAGGGTGGAGTAAGAGTAAAAAATATATGTTGGAGGGGGTCCCTTCATTGGCTTGAAGTTGGAGGGAAGTGGGCTGCTATTAAGCCAGCAATGTCTGGGAAGGGCCATTATGAATTGTTGCTGCTGTAAAGGCTATAAAAGCACAGAGACAGATCTGCTATATCAAGAGCAAGGTTTGAGATTGCTTCTTGAAGTGAGTTGAATTACACTTTGTTAAGTTGCTGAAATTTGTAAAACCAGCAATAGTTCTTCTGTTTATGAGTTAATCTGTCCTGTCTGCACTTGGATTCATTGTCAAACAGAGAAGAAGGGCTTGTCCGGGATTTGAACCCGGGACCTCTCGCACCCTAAGCGAGAATCATACGCCTAGACCAACAAGCCCTTGGTGAACTGTCAGCTAGGTGGTGCTCTCGAGCAGAACAGATTCAACAGAAATTGCACTTCCCTACAGCCTTTGAATAATGGCTGCTACTTTTAGGCAATTCACACTTTTGTTAATGCCAGGGGCTCGTTGTTCTATAATTATGTTTCAGGGCCTTGTTGTGAGTGGTCCTGGTTAGAAATCCTGGACAAATCGTTGATTTTAATGATAAGCGAGTTTGTGGACTTTTTTTCAAAAAGTGAGATGTCTTGGTTTTGTCTTAGCCTTGACATTTGTTGAATTTATATTCCATTCTTAAACACACATGCCAAGACACACAGTAGCAGCCCCTTAAATTTCCCCACTTTCTTTAATGGGGCCTTGGCTGGTCCTTCTCTGGTCCCCTACAATTCATTTTTAAACATCAATATTTGTACCAAAATAATCTTTCTGTCCATAATTTGTGGACATTAACATCTGAAGAGAAGAATCATCACCTGGTCATACCCTGTAATTCAGTGAAAGGGTGGAGTAAGAGTAAAAAATATATGTTGGAGGGGGTCCCTTCATTGGCTTGAAGTTGGAGGGAAGTGGGCTGCTATTAAGCCAGCAATGTCTGGGAAGGGCCATTATGAATTGTTGCTGCTGTAAAGGCTATAAAAGCACAGAGACAGATCTGCTATATCAAGAGCAAGGTTTGAGATTGCTTCTTGAAGTGAGTTGAATTACACTTTGTTCAATGGAGATCTAGGTGTGATCTGGAAGAAGCCATTTGAAAAGAGCGCATTTCCTAAAATTTTATCTAAATGAAAAAATATATATATATACATGTTAAAAAAATAAAACTAAAATCTGCTGTCTAAAGAAAAAAAAGTTACTCTTAAAGCCTCTATTGTGCTTAAGAGGTCAACGCACATATTCCTTTTCCTGATTTCATTTTATATTTTTTTTTTACTTTCGACATTTATGAAAAAAATTCTTTGCAAAAATAATGGAACTAAATTCACTCCATATCAGGAGATGGTTAAAAAAAAAAAAAAAAAGAAAACATCATTTACAGAACTGAATTTGAAAGCAAAAGATCTGTCGAAGAATGTTAGAAGAATGGCTAGAATTGGGACACCAAGAGAACAAATAGTTTGAAAAGATATTAAAAAGCCTTGACGTGATTTCTACGCTCAAACGGCGCTTCACATTTGGTTGAAAAGCTAAAGCTGAAAAGCCGTGATTTTTCTGATAGTTGAAAAAAAATATTTTCTAAATGCCTTTCCAGCATCTATTATTGGACAGGATTGTAGTGTTAAGTTATGGATGTATTTGTTGTGACAGAGGTCATACTGTTCTCTGGTATGTTTGGACGGTGTAAGAAGACACCAACAGGCTGAGGGATAAGGGCTGACGTCCTGTCCTCTCTGACCAGACCCTTCTGCAGGCTACCAGCTATGTCTCATCTCTCCTCCCCTGGAATGACATGCAGGAGAACCTAAACCACTGTGTTCATGAATCTGGAGCAATCAGGATTTGATTACTTTGACTTATTCTTTGTTTATACACCTACCCTAGAAGAACTAGTCCTGAGGGTCCATGAAGGAAACGTACATAAACCTTGCAGATTTTCAATGACCTTGAAAACAATAAACTACAAAGTAGTAAGTAAAAACTATTACTAACACACCGACAGGGCTTAGTTGAGTTGTTTTTAAGTGAGGGCATCAGACCAAATTTATTGTTTAAACCTCAACAATAAAACTGAACCAGATTAAAAGGCTGGTTATCTCACGCAGGAAAACCAGGTAGATCTCTGGGTGTATGTACTTGAAGTTGACACAGATGCCCCGCCCACCCCTTTCCCGCGGACACTCTGCTGCACCCCTCAAAAAATTCTAGGTGACGCGAAGACAGGAAGGAAGCATGATTGGTAAAATCTACATCCGCTCTACACTATCATTATTTCCTGTTTGGTTCCTTAGTTGCCCGATTTGTTTGTATGCCCCACCATTGTGGGAAAGCGACTCATGAAAGATGGACCAGCTAGAAGCGCGAGGTGCGCGAAAACGCTGGGACCTTTTTTCCACCTGGATCCCAGCTCTTTTGCCCTCATGTCCCTCCGTTGGCCATCAAACTTGCCCCCCACTTCTTCACCGCCTAGACCGCCTCGGACCCACAGCTAGTTCCTGATTGTGTCCCTCTTGCGTTGTGGCATGGAATAACATAGAGCAGACGCGCTTCAATCATAAAATATAAATTTTGTGGTGTTACAGTATGTCTATGCTGGGTTAACGAGGTCAAGTTAGGTGTTACTGGTTTTTCACCCACATATTGCACCTAGCAGGTCCTACAGCAGATCAAATAAACCCAGTGTTTGGTTCTAGGATGTCACATGGATCAAGCTGATAAACTGTGTGGTTAATCTAATGTAACTGTTTGAAGAAATCACTATGACCTTTGACCCTGGACGGATGGAGCAGTTTAACCCTGGCTCTCACTAGAAGGATGTACACTCTTAGTGTTAATGTTTTTAATCTTTATGTGTATAATAGGCGTCTGTCCAGGTGCTAAGAAATATAAAATGAATTTAAACTTTAAGAAAGCACTTTCATTCTTACTGAAAATAAAAACGGTATTCCAAGCAAGATGGTGTGATGATACGTAAGGTGGATTACATGTAGGCAATCACACATACCCATAATCTGCTGCTACAGGTTGGAGGACTATGGGCTAAGAACTGTCAATAAATGTTGTTGAACTTTGTAGATATAAATCCTTATAAGTAATTAAATGAAGCCATTGTATTTGTTCCTTGTTGTCCACTATACATACATAGGACATCAGATATTTTATCTCTTGGAAATACAAATTTAGAATTCATGAATATAAGCTTTAAAGTGACAGTTTTGCAAATATATGAATAAGAAACAAAAAAATACAGAATTATACACCCTGATAAAACTGTTAAACTCTGCAGCAGTTAATGATGGTTATGCATCCAAAGGTTTATGGGGTTAGATGTGTATGTATAGATGTCTGCATCTATAAATGGGTTAGATCTGCAATTGTTCCTTGTTCTTACCTCATAGATATATGTGACTTCATTCTCATCTATGAGAAAACAAGTTTAAAATACAAGCTATATCTTTGCAAAATTACAGTAACAAATCAAAATTTACGAACACCAACTAACACTTGATGACCAGCTTCTCCTTCTTCTTTCAAAGAAGCTGTTTCTCTAAACGTGGGGGTGAGGTTGCTTGAAGACTGAAATGCAGAGATGAGTGAAGCAAAGATAAGTTCTTGTAGGTGTAATGAGAAACTGAGGCAAGCATAAAAAAACTCAAAAATACTGAGAAGTACTGATGGGTCCATTAACACTGATGCTTTGGTCATGTGACCGATACAGGAGATGTTTCTACCCTGAAAAAAATCAAAATCTAGGTAAATACATTTTTCTTAAATTAAGAGCATTTTTTCTTGAATTGAGGAGGTAAGTGAGACACTTTGCCAATGGAAAAAAAGACAATTTACATTTAAAATAAAAAAAACAACTCCATTGTCTTATTTCAGGTGCATATTATCTAATTATCTTATTTTAGACTAAAAATGCTTATTTCATTGGCAGATCTTCCTATTTAATGACTAAATTACTTTGTTGAAGACATTTTTACTCATTTCTAGATGGTTTTTACAGTGTAACTGACTGACTCACTAAAATCTGTCAACATGATGCATCTGCTAAAAAAAAGATCTGATCTTTTGCAGCTTATCAATAAAATGATCAAGAATTTTGGTCAGCCTAAAAGAAATAGGAACATTTCAGCTGGTGTGTTTTTATTTTAATTTTCTCCTTTTGTCATCCTTTTCCTCTCAGTTTACTGTTTTTACTGTACTTATTGTTATAAAATATGATTTAAAATCTTAGTCCACAAGCATCCTTATTCACATTTTCCCCTAAATGTTCACGTTATTATATATGTGTACATTATTTATTGGCTGGATCTAAAAATATCAAAGATATTTTTAATTTAAACATAGATATGAAATAGTACAATACAACAATAACAATACAATACAATAACTTAAATGAAATCATTGTTCTAGGTCATCAAATCGATTCAGTTTAGTCTGTCAAATAAGTTGCTTGTAGTGTCTTTAAATGTCCAGTAGGTGTCAGTATTCTGTGACACAGTACCAACGCAGCATCAATACAGTTTGGCAGTGAGTGGAAACGCTTCAAGATGCCTCATTAACCCATCACTATGAAGAACCAAAAAAACAGGAAACTTCAGGAAATACTCACATGGGGAGCGAGGAAGTAACTAACAACACAAGGAACCAGCAAACAGAATGAACATGAGGCGTAAAAATGGGAGACTTAACAAAGACCAGGCTGATCAGCAGATTGGGTGCAGGTGTGGACAGAGGAGTCTAGAAGGGAGCTAGGAGAAGGAGACTCACACAAGATGGCAGCAGAGGGCAAACAAGAAATACCTAAGAACTAAATAAATAAACTAGAAAACACAGAAACATGTGTCAAAGTACAACTGAAAACTTAAAAAAGAAAACTGAACCAAAAAGTGCAGAGTCATGGCAGTTACACCTCTTACCAGTTGGTGGAAGTAATATCCCTGAATGTTATTCACTAAGTGCAATTAAACCAGAAGAGGAGGAATATAATGAAAGCTAAACCACTTGCCCAGCGCTTTAGGTCAGGGGTCCCCAGAGCTAAGGGCTTACGAGGACGATGGCGAGATGGAGCGCCGAGGACCCTAGTTATATATATTGTAACAAATAGTGTTCTATCAAACTGGTCCTATAGTCACTCTATTAACAGATGGAGTAATGTAACTAAATGAATTTCTCTCTGGGATTATTAAAAAAGTATTTCTGATTCCTGGTTGATGGGACAGGTATTGTTGTGAATGAAATAGTGCCCACCCAAACAAGCTCTGTGTGTGCGCTGAATAGTATTGCATTGATGAATGAAAGAAATACATCTTCTGCCTCCTTTAAAAAAAAAGTCAAATCAACCAAGAAATTTCGCGACCCCCATGCAGTACCTCTGTAGGAGCCTAAGGGGTCACGGACCCCCTGTTGAAGACCTCTGCCTTCATTTATATCTTTGGTGAAATGTTGTCTTGAATGCATGTGCAGTATAACGTCTGGTCAGTGTTCCTGTTTTTTTCTTCTTCCAGGGGCTTTAAACTATTTAAAACAAAACTAATACATTGTTTTAATATAAGTTTAACTATATTTGCAAAATGCTAAACAATAAAGAAAAAAATAACGTTTGGTTCGTCTTCAGGCTATGACAGGGAAATTGGTTGTATGTGTTGCTCTGGTAATAGATATGCTCCGGTTGGTTTTGGCTCACAGGGAAGAGTTGCACTCAGTGCCTGCTGTATCACTTAGCTGCCAGACCCTGTAATGACATTGGATCAGATCTGTGACCTAAGCTAAGAAGGATGCACAGTAGGACCACCCAGGAAGCTCTCCAACTGATCTCTGGTGTTTCTACCGTGTCTGAGCTGAGAATATCAGTAAGCTATTATCCAAACAGAAAGGAGTTTCCTGCAGTGTTATGAGATAACTGATTAACTAAAGAGACCCAACATAACACTTTGGGTGTGGTGCTTGTCCATAACACACAAACATGTAAACTACATTTTGTTAAAGATAGGCCCTGTGTCTTTATAACTTATATGTATTAAATAAACAGGAGACATGAAAACAGATTTTGATATAAATTAAAATCTTTCTCAGAGAAGTTGTTTAGAGTTACAGAAGGCAGCTGCTCACCTGTGGGCTCACCTCTCAGGAAGTGGCCCAGATTAACAGTTAAAAAGGCATATTATGCATCTCCAGTCTGCCAAATCGTCGCATTTTACATCATACACCTTAGCAGATGAGTAGTCATGAGTATACACAATATTAAACTTTGTTCTTAGCAGAAGGACACCACTCTCATTTCATTCCCAGAATGAAGATTATAACTGTATATGCAGACAGAGGAACTGTCTTAATTAGATAAACTGTTGTTGAAAACATCAGTTCTGACATGCAACAGGCAGACACTACCAAGGTGTAATAAACTCACACATTATCAATGATAATTATCCTAACAGTTTTTTTCTTTTTCTTTTTTTTTTCTTGAAATTTGTTACTGCATTAGCTGATAACCATCTGCTAAAGCTGATGAAGATTCTCAGTCCTCCAGGTCCTAGTCATTCCAAAAATGTTGAAAAAACAATCCACTGGACTAAGGTGACCAGATTTCTGCAATCAAATCTGGGGACATTTAAAGCTCATACATAAAATAAATACATTTTATGAAAATTAAAATAGGAAATGGGAACAGTGATGTTTTCATCCATTTTTACATATTTATCTAATTTTAAACAAAGTTCAAGTGCGAACCCTGTTGGGAGCTGGAGAAGTACCACCTTCCTCCAGCAGAGTCCGCCGTGGATCCTCCTGAGCTGAGCCTCCTGCACAGCTGCAGCCCATTCCATCATCAGAGCATCCACAGTACTTAAGCTGTCTTCAGACCTTGCCTCAACGCCGCAGTGTTGATCCAGTTGGTTAGCACCTAAGCCTAGTACCTCTGAGAACCTTTGTTGACTTTTGAATCCAGACTGGATTCTAACTTTTGTCTCTGTCTTCCAGGAAACCATTTTTTCTCCTGTGAAGCTCAGGAAGAGCTTAACCTGCCGAGCCTGCCCTCTGAGCCAAACCTGAAGCCTCTCTCTGAACTTCCATGTACAGCTCTGGACCAGAGCTTCCAAGGAAAACTCAAAGCCAAGATGCTGCTCACTCTCTAGAAGTAGGGCGGCTGAAGCAGCTTGCGGACTCTGCTGAACAAACCATCTCCGTACCCAACAGTTTCCCTCTCAAGGTTTTAACAAAAGAACCCTCAAGGTACAAATCTGAAACTATCAAGAATTAAACTCCTCTGCGCAAACGCTAACTGAACTGTCTCTCACGCGAAGACTCCACAAGTGAACCAGTTCCCCACAGGCCTGAACCAGAACCAGTCATTCTCTCTGTGCTTTGTGACAATAAACTCTGTTAAACCTTTTACTTCAGTTTCCGTCTCCGTGGTGTTCTGCATTATTGGGTGCACCAGTGAACCTATCATGACAAACCCCAGGAGCACCTCTTCCATTTTCTAAGATAAATAATATTAATCAATCAATAGAGTTTATTAGAGCCATCTGGTCATTCGGTCTTCTCTGTCTTCTTCCCTTGTGAGCAACATAACATTGTGTTCAGGGACAGACCAGTTGGCATCAAAATAGAGTCTGTGGGAATTTCCTTTTTTTTCCATTACAAAAAATTAAAATGAAACTTTTATTTTTATATAGAAATTGAAAAACATATATATTTTTTTCTACATAATCATCACTGTAAAATGAAATGGCCTCCAGTTGTTTATACTATATCCTGGACAGCTGCAGTGCATTGGGTAGCCTACAGCAGCCTGGATTAAAATCTGTGTCCTTATTAATAAAGTTATGTTAGATTTTTATGTTCAGATTAAATTAAAAACAATAAACGACATCTATAAATCTGGATCATTGTCATGGACAACAGGAAACAGCCAAACAAAAATACATGTTTTTTCATTAGGCAGAATGAAAAATAAGCTCTTAGGGAATAAAAATAATTTGTCCTTTAATAAAGTTATAGTGAAACCTAACAGGAATGTATTGTCACAGTCTTAAACCTATTTTCTATTCAAGTGTACATAGATAAAGCTTTGCTTTTTGTTTGAAATAAGCTGTTATTATTGTGATAGGGTGTAAATGTAAAGATTATATTATCTTAGTTATCCCTATTACAAAAATTAAATATTTTGGCAGAAACTACGCATATTTTTTTTAATATGTCATATTGAATTAAGTAGCCATTTTCGTGTGTTTTGAATTTAATAATAACGCACATGCTCTCCTTGAGCTCTGAGGAAGAAGGGAGGAACAGAGCAGAGGCTGTAGGGGGGGTTAGGAAGGATGTGGGATCTCAGGGTAACAGAGTGTAGCTGCGTCCAGCCAGCAGTGATTACAAACTTCCTTGTCTGTTTTAAAACAGACACTCTACTCCTCATCTATACGTTAACAGTTTCTGTGTGCAGCATGCTCGTTCGCTCTTTCCACTATAATAACAGTTTATATGTAACATTTTCCCCCACATTCATAAAACGGTAAAATCGGGGACATTTCTGGGGACATTTTTAGCCGGGGACAGGTGGTCGAAAATGGGAAATTTCCCTAGAAATTGGGGTCGTATGGTCACTCACACCGGACATTGTTTTCAAGTTTGAAAATATTTTGCTTCCCATCCAGGAAGCGTTTTTAATTCAAAATTGCAGAAATAGTGTTGAGTTCCAAGCTTTATACAGTAGCCCATTAAAGCCTTGTTTTTGTTTTGAAAACATGCAAATTAAAACGGACAAGCGGGTCCACCCCTTTGGAATGAAATTCGTTTGGCTTCTTTGTTAGCCTGCAATGCCTAATACCTGTCTTTGTCTCTGAAAGGAGGGACATTAGAGGGAATTGTTGGTCTGGCTAAATAGGCGAGGTGATTTGGTCCCCTCTATAGGGGTTGGGGTTGCGATGACAGCGGGAAGGGATCAACTCAATTGCTGCATTGTAGGTTTTTGAAAGCTGAAAAGCCAAAGGGGTGGACCCATTCGTCCGTTTCAATTTTTATGTTTTCTAAACAAAAACAAGGTTTTGTTGGGCTACTGTATAAAACCTGTAACTGAAAGCTATTTCTGACATTTTGAATTGAAAAAGCATCTTCAAACTTGGAAACAAAGTCCAGTGGATTGTTTTTTCTTTACTTTTTGGAACATCTGCTAAAGCAAAACCTACTTTTGGGGGAGAAGAATTCTATTAAGTTAAAGGTTACTAAAAATGTTCTGGTAGGAAGAGTTGTGAGGAAAGACTGTTTGTGGAACTATTAAAATTTTGAACAAAGCTAATTGAGTCAAAGGCTGCATTTAAGCTACCACCGTCACTGTCGTCATGAATGTAAAAATCCCCCCAGTCAGTATTTAACACTAAACCAGATAGGAACTCAGAAAATTGATCTAAGATTTGAGAGTAAGGACCTGGTGGATGATAAAACGTTACAAAAATAAGTTATTTGTTGCTTTATAATTTGGATGATGGAAACTAAGGGTTAAATGTTAGTTTTTAGCATTTCACTGGCTTTGGACGTCAACAAGTCAGACTGAAATGTTGTTGCTACTCCTCCTCGCCCAGGATTTTTGGGCATGTAAAATGCAAACAGCTGAAGGGAGTTGCCTCTTTTATGCTAACATTATCCTCTTACAGCCACAAGATTTCTGTAAAAAAATCTATAAAATCATCTGATTGTCACAAATCAAGTCAACAAACCCTAAGAGAGAGAGATATTAGGTTAAAAAAAATATATTTAGACTTTTCAAAAAGAATAATTCAGTTGCACTCATATTAAATTTAGTTTAGAGTTCTAAGTTCTTTAAGATTGTTTTATAATTTTTTTGGATTTCAGGTATTTTGGGCAAAATACTGTCTGGATAAGGTAATTAAAGAGTTACAGTAGAGAAGCTGCATAGAGGTGTGCCGCTTCCTGGTCTGAACCCTATGAAATTGGTGCCTTCCATTGCAGTGCAAGGAGCATATAATGCTATTCTATGCTCCATGCAATGCATGGAGGCACCTATTATTGTTTACATCAATAAATTGACTCTTTATTTATTTATTTGTTGGTGCCGTAGGATTTTTTTTTCCTCCAAGCGCCTCTAGACCAACCGAAAGCTCATGAAATTTTGACTTTTTTTTCCACAAGAAGAGGGAAGAGAAATGAATGTGACTAAGCATTTTAACGTCATAAATATTGTTTTGAATGATGTATATTCACCAAAGCACAATCGAAGTCGAGGGATGGCTGCTTACAGTGAAACAATTTTTTGAATTTTCAGCATCTGAAATCTCATAGTCACTATATAATATACTCAGCAATTTATTGCACTATAGGGATCTTTATCATTACCCCAGCCTTGACTAGCTCTGGGACACCAGTCATTGGTAGGTGTGGTGACGGCAGCAGCCACTAGCTGTTGGGACATCAGTCGCCAACTAGGTGTGGCGACGATAGTCACTAACAGGTGTTGTGAAGCCAGTCCCCAGTAGCTGAGGCGATGCAAGTCACCACTCGGTATGGTGATGCCAGTCACCATCAACCATGAACAAGAAATTTGCAACCCAGTATGGTGATATATGTAAGGTTAACCCAACTAATCCCATTAAGCCTTTGGTGCCAGTCCAAGTATATGCCCACACGAGTGACAGGCACCTCCAAAATTTCCTTGGGGAATTTTCTAGTTATTAAATGCGGTAGTTATTACATGATAAGTGTTTCTAATTAAGAGTAATTTTCAATTGTATTTGCTTTACTGGAGGCATCCATGTTTGTCAAAGAACACTACTGTCACTTTAGAACTAATTGTTCAGTTCCTGTCTAGTCTGCTGGATGCTGGATTGAATGACAGGTGTTTCACACTAATCAGACATGCGCTGTTCCTGTGGCAACTGCCCACTAGCCCAACAGATTTCCAGGCAGAGAGGCATGACTCATCATTCCTGAGATCACATCTCCACCGCATTAGAGTCGGGGGGTTTATGCTGGGTTGGAAGTTACACCTTATCCTTGGTGTTGCAGCCACTGAATGGTGGGAATTCACTGTTCTGGAGCTAATCCAAGGGACACATGAAGTTAGGAGATCTATATTTGTAGACTGCTGAAAGCTTGTAGCCTTGGTGTACTTTGCACCACAGCATTGGCTCTGCCAGCTCTATCATTTTAACATGCACTCCCACTTCTGTGGGCATTGAAGATGCCGGACCACCTGTGTTCAATTATTTGGATGGTTGAGTAAATGCTTTCATTATGGTGTCAGGATTGCAACAAAAGTGAACCACCAGTGTATAGCTTATCATGCTCTACGGGTGCATTGGGGTCACCGATATTCATTTACCACCAGCTTATAAAACACTAAACAAGAGTATTCTGCCCCCCAAACACACACTGAACGTCCCATGTGCACAATTAAATGACCCCCCTCACTCACATAAAAAAAAACTTGGCAAATCGACTGAATGATTGGTGCTTTGCCAATGCAGGTTTTTACAGTTAAAACTCTTGTTTGTCCTACTTTTGTGTCCGACATATTAAAGATAATTGGGTTTTTTTAGGTCATCCAGAGGTCACCATCAAGCTACAAACAGAACTAAAGCGTTCTACTTTTTAAAAGTTTCGTTAGTGCCGATTTCTCCAGTTGTGCTGCTTTGGTTTTTAACATATAATTATTTTTAAATTTGGCCGATGTCACCACCATCCAACCAGATGTAACTTTTTTCTGAATATAAACCTATTGCATTACATCATGTAGCATTTCTGTATAAGCTTTGAATATAACAGGGGGCACGTTCATCTTATTTAGAGGTAAACATGCTTTGATTGTGATCTGCCATTACCCCTGGCAACGCCATAGCAGTATCTGTTAAAATCAGGTAGCAGGACTTCCCAATGAAATCACTATTGGCTGTGTCCGAACGTCCTCCCTAACCCCTTTATCCCTCAATCACTATATAGAGCAGGGACTATGTTAGTAGGGAGTACAGTCATGTACTCAGTTAACTCATTTAACTGACCGTTCGGACAGATGATCACTGCTTTTCGCTCCCTGTTGGTCACCTGACTCCGCCTTCCCGCACGGTGCCTGCTGCATATTTGTTATTTGTGAGTGCTGTTGCTACCCATAACTACCCATAAGTCGCATAACAAATCCTCGCATAGCAATCTGGTATGTTTCTGCTCAGGGACCATGGATGGTCATTACCTTTCAAGGTGCATTGTGGGAAATGTCGAGTCCACTACTTTTTCATCCAGTAGACCAGATGTTGCATGTAGTCCGTTGACAGTGTCTAATTTCCTTTAAGCTGCTTCTCCTGTGTTACCATTGTAAAGCCCTCAGGAGTGTCGGCACCGGCGGCACATGATAAAATGATCAATGAGCTGCTGTCAGTCTGGGTTGCTGCTGCTGCTACTTTTGAACACAGCAGGAAAACCTGTGGCAAGCTGGGAAGCGATGGGAAAGAAGGAGAAGATGATGAGAAAAAGAGAGCAGAGAAAGTGTGGACTGCTGGAAGAACTGAGGTGAACTGGTAAAAGAAAAGTGAAATGGTGCTCAAAGATGACCCTGAACATTTAGAGGATGTTTGGCTCAACCTCCTGCTGTGAGAAGCAGGATTCCCACCATGAACAGAATCAACAATAAATATGGATCCAGGCTCAAAATGAGCTCCTTGATATGTGCTTTAGAATGGCTTAGTCTCCGGTTAAACCCAGGTTTAAAGCCTTGCAGGGCAGCCTAAAACCCACTGCCAACATTAAGACAGAAACAAGAAAGAAAAATAACAAACGGTCAGTTCAGGTGTTTTATAAAATCTGTGAAATAAGGACATTGTCAAAATACCAAATTGAACGATTGTTTTTCTCTGCTTCGAAAAACACTTTAGATTTTAAAATGGAAAATTGTTCTCATTCTTTTTACATCTTTTTATGAATTCAATGTATAACATGGATGTATATAAACATCCCATTTCATTTCAGTGTTAAATTGTGTTTAAAGTAACAAATTATAATCAAAAATGTCTCCAGACGTTTGCTGGTTGGATGATTTTCTTTTATTTGGACCCCGCTGTTTTTTTTTATTGGTTCCCCCTGCACTGTACATTCGGACACTCATCTAAAATGGAGTAACCACTATGTAGAGCACTATATGGTGATTAGGGCGGACATTCAGACACAGCCTTTTGTCTTGATCGTGACGTCATATTTAATCAGTAAGGTCTATTTATAGGTGTACGTATATTCTTGCTTCTGTAACCTAGTGACTGACAGTTAGTGAATACATTGCATTACTTACTTTTCATAATAATTTGAGCACTGAAGTATAGCAATAAAAAACAATCAACCTTTACATTTATTCTAAAAAACTTGTTTATTAGTCACTTGAGACACTCAGCCTCTACATGGCCCCACAAGCACGAAAAAGCAGCTTTCCCACCATTTTTCTTTTTTTTCTTACAGTATCCTTACAGCTTGTTGTTCATGCTCTTCCTGTGTAGGGGCCTCACACAGTCCCTGTAAATTCAACAGCTTCTCAAGTCGCTGACCAGGGTAAACAAACATACAGCTAATGTCTGGGACTGTGAGGTGGAGCTGGGCCACAATATCTGTGCAGCTGTTTCTTTTCTGTCGGCTGAGTTGAGGGTAAGTGTTGAAGCTCTAAACCTTCTGCCCACCCTGGCTGAGTAGGGGGGAGGGGTACTCTGATGGCTCAACCCAAGGTGAAAAGGGTGCCATGGTCCTGGAAATGGAGACTCCTGAGTATGACTCGGCCAGTTGGGCTGGGGGTGGGGTGAGCAGTTGGGATGGGTGCTGTCTGCCTTGAACCTTTAGAAGACAGAAATCCTTCTGCTGCTCACTTGCCTTTTTGCAGTTCTTACTTTCTCTCTTACCATTTCTCTCAGCTTCCCATCTGTATGTTATTTGGGCCTGGCTCAGGGGAGAGGCAATCCCACAAGGGGAGAGAAATCAGGGCAGGGAGGGAGGAGAGGGAAGAGAGGAAGTCCACAAGAGTTAGTTTAACTGGATTCAGCAAGGGCCGGGCAAGGGGGCAGTGCTGAATCTGGACCTTAGGAGGAGCGGAAAAGTTAAGTGAACGGGTGAAGAAGCCCAGAGGACACTGCTTGTGACAGAGACGGAGAGGGGGAGATCGTTGGGCAAACACAAATATGGCTACTAAATCCCTGTCCTTGCTCTGCGTTGTCTCCATCCTCTCAGGGATTGTTTGTACAACTTCTGCAACCAGGTTTGGAGAGCAGCAACTCACTGTACTTCAAGTAAGACTCCTCTACATTTTGATTGGTCTTCTTCTCATGTTATGCGGTGATTAATTTGGTCTGCCTTCCCTAACCTCCTGCTTACATCAATGGCTTTGGCTTGTAGACAAAGGGTCTGGTTCATAAAATGCTGACTGTCTCTGCTGTGTTTTCACAGCTCATTGTGGTCATCCATGTACATGTTTGTTTTAGGGTGACTCTGAGAATGGAGCTCTGATAATCTCTGGAGTTACTGTCTCCCCTGCTGTCATGTGCCTACTGCCCCTCCCTGACAGTTTCTTAATAGAAACAAGCTGCCGGTCTTTAAGCCGGAGTCCAAGGGAAGAAAACAGACAGGCAGAACATGGGGGACAAGCTGCTTTTAGCTTACAATCCCACTGGCTTAGTTAAGCTCCACAAGGTTACTTAAAAGACTGGGATGACCCACTAAGTCAAGATGTTAACACCAAAAGGGGAAATCTATATTAAACATCTCATTCTTATATGCTTGACTTGCTGAGACCTTACTGTAATCCTCAGCTGCAGTAGGCTAGGTTTTCTTTAAAATACCTTTTAGATTTGCTGTAGTTGATCCTTAAATCACACGTAGTGGATTTGATGTAATTATTTTGTTTTAAACCTGTTAGCACTAACCTGAGTATATTTAGAAGCTAAAACAGCGTTTGACTCAGTGGCTGATTGTTATCTACAAAAAAGGCCAACATGGTAAGCCAATGTCACCCCTTGACGATGTAGACCAGTATATGCCTGATGTACGAAAAACCTGGTAAAAACACTGGAATACTTTGGATAAGTTATAGCTACGTTTTTGCATAAATTATGAGCACAGTGAAGCATGCTGAAACATGCTGGGGCACGTCGACATACGGTGAGTACGTCAAGAACAAATGTTAAGTGTCAGTTACTCATAAGTCATGGCGTCTGGTTTATCCAAATCCTATGAGTAACTTCTACATAACTGATGCGTAACCTATCAAGAACTTCTCTCAACGCATGTCAACGTATCGGATGTGTTCCGGATGACCGCTCAACGTGTTTCTAACTTCCAGTTACTGTATAATGGCATATTGGCAGCATTTTGATATAAATGCTTCCTAAAACTGATGCTTCGTAATGCTTGTGCATCATTTCATTGGCATTATGCTGCCATGCGTTATGCATAGGTTAGGTTGTCGTTGGACATAAGTTCTGGACTAGTTATCAATAAGAGTATTTATAACGAGTCCAGATGCATACGTTTAAAGGTGAAAAAATCCATAGAAGTTCAGCGTATGCCAGCATTTTAGGAGATTTTGGAACGTTGGGCATACGCTGGCTAAATCGACAAGGTGTGACAGGGCCCTTACCAAGGCAGGGATTTTAAATTGTACTTTTGGACACATCACTGTTTGGCTAAACTAAAAAAAAAATGCACCACCTTTATTTGAAGTAAATCCATGAAAAACACCAAAATAAGACTTGTTTGTTTGTTAGGCCTCACGTAAGGTCAATGATCATGAGGCGCCTTTCTGATTCTCTGGTTCTCTCTTGCAATACTGTTCAGAAACTGGATTTTTTTTTTCTATAAGTTTCACCAATATCTAAAAGTGGTTGACCTTCATTTAATTTCAGGGATTAACTGAATCAAGGCCATTTGATCCTACTTGTATTGATTGTATTCCTTTGTATGACATGTAATTTTTATTCCATTTGTTAGATAACTACAGTGTTTTAAGTTTATCATAACCACATCAGTTGATGGAAACATGAATATTTACTGCCAGCACATGGCGGTGGTTTACAACAATGTTGATATCTGCTAATCTTGCCTGGTGCAAAAACTATTTTCAGGCTTAATAGGGACTAAGTAAACATGATCAGGATGAGTCCTTGGCATATATGTTTAAGCATGATCATGGTTTTCATTTTTTTGGGGGCTTAGTACGTGACAATGCCCCTTTAACTTTCCATAGCCCTACCTATAATCCGTCAAAAGGCCTTTCTGAAGCTCTTACAGGGACTAAATCCTTTAACACCAAGTGTATATCTACATAACTTTTTAAAACATCTTCATCATCAGTGATATATTTTTGCGCTAATGTGTCATGAATTACACAAATAACTTATCCAATAGGTTACTAAAACACTTTTCTTCATTTCCCAGAATGAATTCCAATTAAAAAAAATAATAATAATTTTCTGACAAATATTGTATGCATTAGGCTTCATTGGATTGATTTTAAGACCTAGAGCAAGTCTTATAGTCTGTCCTTGCATGAAAAAGGACAGACCACCCATTCACTGACACTCTGAAGGGAGAAACACAGGTTAGTGACCACAATCATCTGACGGAGATGATTATCTGTCTGAGTCACTTACCTGGTTTAACAGGCCAGTCCATCCTCTCTGAGGAAGGCAGGATCTAGCCAATGCACTGCCAAACGAGATGCGACTTAGAGCCACCCGGAGTGTAACCGACACAGCAACCTCAGTGACCAGGCAGGAATCCAATCTAGATCAGAAAAAAACATATCAGAGAGGACAGTTCTGGAATCCAGGAGTCGGTAGCCCGGTCAGGGGTTCTGACACAGGAACAGACAGATCCAGGGTTCCAGGAATCCACAGACTCAGTGGTTGAGGGACAGAGACAAGACATGGTACCAGAATAGCTGCGAAACTTTAAACTAGTCTCCACCTAGGAGCCAGGGCTATGGGACGTTGAACTAGCCTTCCCCTCAGCTGAGCCAAAACAAGAACAGAGAGTGCTCAGCAGGAAAAAGCCAGGACACTATCAGGAGACGACAAGACAAACACCAAAACCCTCTCAACCCACTGGCCTCTGGGGACAGGAACATGAACCTTGGAATAACAAAAACTAACAAAAACAATCTTACAAACATCAAACAATGATCTGATATAAATGAACTGACGCAGTAGGATAATATGAGGCATGATTAGGAACCGGGCAAAGTAAGGCAAGTGAATTAATTGGACAATTAAGGTCAGCTATCAGGGCAGATTATGACAGTTCTAATCTCCAGATAGGATTTAAACCCCAGAAAGTCCAGCTTAATCACAAATGAATCACAATCACAAATCTCGAAACTTTTACCCCAAGTCAAGCTTTGTGAAATGTTTTTAATTTTTCCTTTCTGCTGGAGCTGTAACCCTGGTTTATTGTTGGTTCATCAACTCTAAATTTAGCTCATTATTAATATTCCATGGTATTTTTTTATATTTGATAGTTAAATAAAAATAATTCATTTGAATCATTTAATAGGTGTTTAAAGGAAAAGAATCCGGTCAGCAAAGAATAAAATCAATGGATCATTATCTATACCAAAAAAAACTAATATTTTTGGGTGTTAATTCAATGAATTTAGCGTTAATCAATTAAAAAATAAAAAATAATCATTTTCACGTATACATCACTGAGTCTGGGAGGTGGCCATTTTTTGCCCAAATATGCATAACCCCACCCCTCCTGCCATCTTCAGCTTAGTGACGTCGCGGTCTTGTGTAAGCCTTAGCGCCATTCTCCCGCAGCTTCCAAGCTCAAATCAATGGGAACTACCAGACACATCGGACAATCCAGCAACAATTGGTAAGAAGATTTCCAGAGGACTCTCACCATTGAAATTCACCAGAGCTATAGTGGAAACTGACAATGCCTTAATGCGGTATGGCAGCTGGATGCTGGAATACATCGGTAAAAAGTGAAAAAAAGAGTTATTCCACCTTTCTGGATTCCTTGATCCCTCCATGGACGGTTTCGTCAGTTGGATCGCCAACTTGAAGAGAGGGGAGGATTTGCCATCGAACTTCTGGCCAGAGAAAAAAACGCAATGCATATGTAGCCGCCAACATTTGGAAGAAGAATGTTTTCAAGATGAGCTTGGATAATAGCGCGTTCGTGACAAACACTAGATACAGCACTGGGACTTGATCAACTTAGCCGACACCGCACCGTGGCGTCACTCAACCGGTAGGTGGCAGTAGTGTTTGCGACAAACATGGATGCCTCCAGTAAAAGCACATTCAAAATGAAAAATTACTCTCTAATTAAAAGACACCTATCATTTTTATTGAACAGTATGGAATAATTTCATATTTAAAGTACTTTCAAGAAGTTTGAATTCTGAATATGACCGGACCTTTCCTTTAATCACTGGTTAACAAGCTAATATAAATTTTTAAAAGCACTAATTTAATGTCATATTTACCCATTTAGAAATATAGACATCAATGCTTTTAAAGGGGAAATTACGTTAAACAGAACTTAAAACTTTAGACAATATAACAGGTTTTGGTACCTTTTCATTCAACTGCATGGCTGCTTTACATACAGCTACAATCCTTTTGATTGTATGTCTCTAAAGTTTGTTTTATACTGCAGTAATTCAATCAATAAACTTTTTACTTGCTGAAATTAAAATTAAATGAAGGGAGTTAAAACTGCAGCACAGATGAATAATCTGTAGTTTTTGTTATTACTAAAACCTGCTTCCATTTTTTTGTATATTATCTGTCTTTGTTTGTTTTCATACTTTTTGGACCTTAGTGTCTCCTGAGAGGAAGCATAGCCGCAGACTTAGTGTGCTTAGTTTCAGAGTCCGGGTGAGATTCTCATGACCTGGGATCTGTGCTTCCCCTGAGGATGTTCACCAGACTAATGTCTAGATGATCCATTTAAAGGCATAAACCGATAGTCAATGAGAAAATGAGATTCCAGATTGATGTTCTAATCAACACTGCACAGAATAAGCAGAATAAAGGACTCCTGCAAAAATATAGCATGATGCCATGACGGCATAAGGCTGAAACTCAATTCAGTGCCTGTTTTTGCCTAGGGCCCCAAATTTCCTAAATACACCCCTGGTCCCACTGACTTTATTCATGGCCCAGTCACCTCCAATCTCGACTTCTATAACTCAGTTCCCGCCCACAAACTAACGTTCATCACTTCACATGGTTCAGTGCTATTGTTTCTATTGTTTCCTACGCTTCGATGATTTAAATCATCTTGTACAGTGTCCTTGAAAAGGTGTTCAAGAATGGATGGTATTATTTGCTTTAATTGTTTTATTCAATTCAATTCAGTTTACTTCTATAGCGACACTTCACAACACGCCATCTCAAGGCACTCTACAGTTCATCAGATCATACAGTCAGATTGATGCAAAGTTTTTTATCAAAGGAAATTGAATTGACAGAGTGGGTGGGGTGGGTGTGTTCTTTTTTTGTTTTGTTTTTTTTTAGGTTCCAAAAAAGAAAAAAAAACACCATTGCACATTGGATGTAGATTTTATATGAACATAGATTCTGAATAAATATATATACAGAAATTTATCCAGCAAGTGCAGCTTTGGCTCATTCTTGGTAGGTTATAAAGTCTTACCACCATGGATATTCAAAAAATCTCCAAACAGTTTTGCAAGCAGCAAAAGGACAAATGTGTTTAAGACATGATTTATACTAATACCTGCTGTGGATTTCTCTTTGTCTTTAGGGAAACCTGGTGAAGAGATTAGGGAATCAGCTGGACACAGAGTCCATGGAGACGTTGACCTTGGCTGAGCAGCTCAGCAATAATCTCACAGACCTCAGCCAGCGTATCGAAGGTAACAGCAGCGGATGGAACCGGCTGCTTTTTCTCTGACTCTTTCTGATGATTTTTGTGGATGAGAAAACATAGAAGGAAGCTTTTCCATCCATCCATGCTGGGGTCATGAGGGGTGCTGGTGCTTATCTCCAGCTGTCTATGGGTGAGAGGCGGGGTCCACCCTGGACAGGTCTCCTGTCCATCACAGGGCAACACAGAGACAGACAGGACAAACAACCATGCAATGCAATTGTGTTTTCTTATTTTAAATGTGGATTGTCGTGTTCCATTGGCAAACGTCTCTTTTACCTCCTCAATCCAAGAACAAATTCATTTATTTTAAGAAGAAATGACCTAACAAGATTTTGATTTTTTCCAGTGTTGAAGCTCTCACCACCTGTGTATGTGGAAAAAAAGACAAAATAATAATTTATTCAGCTAAATGTAAAGATAAATCCAGGTTTTTAGTTAATGTATGAAATTCCGGTCTACAGGCATCCAGCATTATAAAATCAAAAAATTCTCTGTGGATTTTCTTTTATTCAGAGGGTCAGTTAATAGAGGAGCAAAAGGTTTTCAGTGAGAATGTTTTAAGGTGCTAGAATGTCTATTAACTTTACAAGACCAAGGCCAAATGAGTTCTCATTTTAGACCGGAGTTTAATGAATCAGTTGTTTCTAAATGGATGGATAAAAATGATTAGAACATTTTTTCAGCGGGAAAAAATTAGTCATTGACATCTGGCAACCCTGCTGATGTGGTGAGTGGCACTGTCATGTGATGCTTGAAGATAGATCGGTTAATCCACAATGTGTGTTTGTATTTTGTTTCATTCACATTTGAGACACACGTGCTTGAATGTTCAAATATTTTCTTTTGGGGGGTCCATAGGTGGTTCGCTGTAGATGGAAAAAGGCCAGGGCTGAAAATCATTCACAGTCCGAGCCTGAGTTACAGGTCTAGCCTCTCAAAACCCACCAGGTCGCCGGCGACCCGTTTTGAAGCGTTTACAATTAATAACTCAGAACGCATAAAAATTACACTTGTAAAATGTTTACCAATATAGAAATGTTAGACATTGTTGGGAAGCGTAATTTCTTCACAATTCAACCACCCATTTCATTTTATGGACATAACAAGCACCAAAGCACAATTAACACAGATATAGCAGCATGTCAAAATGTAGCATGACAAAGCAGCCACAACAAGTAGGCATGTCTTTATAACTGCTGTTCAAAAAATACCTATTATTTCGGAGTATAAAAAAAATCAACTTTGAGTCATGCTTTAACTGAAGCAGCTTGGTCTGTGTTTTACTCGCCTAATTTCACGTGTATATATTGTCATGATCTTTTTCAGGGATCTGACCCCCAAACAGGAAACCACTCAGAGAACCAGTGAAAGTTTTTACAGATTTTATTGAAAACACGATGAGTTGGATCCAGTGTTACTCTGAACGCTGGTGAACCGGAACTGGAAGTGAGAAGGGAAGTTCAGAGTTTAGGCTCAGTGGGAGAATTGAGCGTCGACTTGCAAACACAAAAACTGAAACAGGACTCGCGTTTCCAGAAAAGGTGTCCTTCCCAGAATCCAGTCGGTGTGGGTTATTCCAGAATTTGGTTGATTCGTTGGAGGGCGGACAGGGTTTACTCAGGTTTGGTTGGTTCCTTGACGAGCGGTGGAGCTGACTGCCACTTAGATTTCCTAAAGTACTTCAACGGTACGTGTGGAGATTTATCCCCTGCTCAGTGTGAGGCTCAAACAATCCTTTCGGGGGTAGAAAGGTCCAAACATCCAGTTTGCATCTACTGCTCAGTGTGAAGCTCAAACGATCCTTCCAGGGGGAGAAGGCCAAAACACCCAGTTTGCAGGAGGACTTCCTGCCGAGAGGCAAAGACAAAAAAACAACAAGGCTGGGACTCAGGGAGACAAAAAACTCAGTTTGACTCAGCAAACACAGCTTGGCTAGAGTACCTAAAACTGGCAAACACTCTGGCGTTGAGGTAGTGGCAGTCAGCAGCTTAAGAGTCCTCAGATAATGAGGCAACCATCCGCAGGTGAGGGAAGGGCCAACGAGAACCCAGGCGCCACCTGGTGGTGGAGGGAGAAAGCACAAAAACACATCCCACACAAACTGGATTCCTAACATATATTGAGAATATAGATTGTATTAGCTGTCAAATAAGGTATGACACATGTAATGTGTGCTTACAGTTAGTTATATGTCTTTCCACTTGGGTATGCAAAATAGGCGAGATTTTCCTAAAATTAGGTGAATGTCAATAGGCTAGAGTCCTTAGTGGCCAAAAGTTACTCAGTGTTGCTTGAAAATCAGCATTTTTGGAATAACTGTTAAAAAAAAATAAATCAAAGCTCAATTTTGAGCCCCCTAGGAGGTGAAACCCTAATAGACTTTTGTGTGTTTCTGTGTGTGTGTCCACAGATATGATCCATGACTGGGAACTGTACAATATCCAGCAGGATATGGATCCAGAGGAGGTCAGACGTAGCACAGAGATGGCCCAAGAGATGATATCGTGGATCAGACAGCTGGACTTGTCCACACAGGAGCCCATTGCCAGGAATGAAGCAACAAAGGCCCATGAATGTGAGGAATAAATCCAATTCAATGCAAACGAAAGGTGAAAGTTTGTCCATGTACAAAGATTTGCCTCTTCAAAGTGTTCACAGGGGGGAGCTGTAGTTGGTTCGATTCACCATTTCTTCATTTCATTAAACCTTTATAGGGCAAGTTAGCTCTTTTGATCACTTGCATACTCCTTACAAATTGGGTCCTCCCGTCCCTCAGTGAGGTCTAGAAACACAAGATCTATATCCAGCCATTCAGGAAAGTTCCTGCTACATGGCTGTACATCTTATTTTGGCATTTGACCATTTAGATGAGCCCTTGAATGATATATTACAGTGTGAGCTGCAGCGGCGTGCAACGATTGAGAAAATCGTTATGTTGTACCAGACAAATGTGGGTTTTTTCCAAGTAAGTATTTCACTGAGTGCTTAGTTTGGGTAACTTTAACTACCACTGCTAATAAATCAATATTGTCCCATGAAAACTAGCTGTAGTGAATGAACATTTGATCGTTATTTATGCAGTGCTGGCGCGTATTCGCCAAATGGAGAAGAAGCTGATGATCACAGAGAACCGTCTGCCTTCAATCAGAGAGATCCTGTCCCGTTTCTCCAGCCGACTCTCGGAGGCTGAGAAATTTCTCCTTGATGCAGCTGGAACTGTGCAGGAAGCAGAGGACAAGAACAAAGCCAGCCTGCTCAAGTTCCAAAGGAAGGAGGTGGTTTATCTTGCAGCAACACATCTGTTCTGGTTTTTGATGTTTGCACCGGTGTAGTTAAGATAGGTCCTAACATAAAGCCATGACCCCTATCTTGACTTTCCATTTTGTTGCACATGTTTGAGCCGTCTGTTATCAGTTCATCTTAAGTGGTGAGAACAGAAACATTAAACCATATGTGGGAGTTGGTCTGCAATGCACAAGTTTGCTCTCATGATGTCATCTCCATATGAGCAAAGCTTGAGATTCCCACAGAGAAGCCAGCTGAATCACAGGCACATTCTTTCTTCATGAGGGGAAAATGCAAATGCAGACAGTAAAAGTCAATGTTTGGGAACCATCTAAGCCACTAACAGGATACCTTCCTTTTCCTTGTTCCAAATAAAAGCTAAATCAAGACAAATAGGAGTCCATCGTCATGAATGCTAGCTGCCTGAAATGGTGTGTCTTCAAAGGTTTCTGATAAACCCAAAGTAAAGCTGACCACTTAGAACCAGCCCAGGAGTTAGCATGGCTATTGCTGTCCCTACACAGTTAGCATGGCTATTGCTGTCCCTACATAGTTAGCATGGCTATCACTGCCCCTATATAGTTAGCATGGCTATCACTGCCCCTTCATAGTTAGCATGGCTATTGCTGTCCCTACATAGTTAGCATGGCTATCGCTGCCCCTACACAGTTAGCATGGCTATCACTGCCCCTACACAGTTAGCATGGCTATCACTGCCCCTACATAGTTAGCATGGCTATCACTGCCCCTACATAGTTAGCATGGCTATTGCTGTCCCTACATAGTTAGCTTGGCTATCACTGCCCCTACATAGTTAGCATGGCTATCACTGCCCCTACACAGTTAGCATGGCTATCACTGCCCCTATATAGTTAGCATGGCTATCACTGCCCCTTCATAGTTAGCATGGCTATTGCTGTCCCTACATAGTTAGCATGGCTATCACTGCCCCTACACAGTTAGCATGGCTATCACTGCCCTACATAGTTAGCATGGCTATCACTGCCCTACATAGGTTAGCATGCCTATCACTGCCCCTACACAGTAGCATGGCTATCACTGCCCCTACACAGTTAGCATGGCTATCACTGCCCCTACAAGGTTAGCATGCCTATCACTGCACCTACATAGTTAGCATGGCTATCACTGCCCCTACAGAGTTAGCATGGCTATCACTGCCCCTACACAGTTAGCATGGCTATCACTGCCCCTACACAGTTAGCATGGCTATCACTGCCCCTACATAGTTAGCATGGCTATCACTGCCCCTACACAGTTAGCATGGCTATCACTGCCCCTACATAGTTAGCATGGCTACCACTGCCCCTACATAGTTAGCATGGCTATCACTGCCCCTACACAGTTAGCATGGCTATCACTGCCCTACATAGTTAGCATGGCTATTGCTGTCCCTACATAGTTAGCTTGGCTATCACTGCTGCCTTACATAGTTAGCATTTGGCTATCACTGCACCTACAGTACATAGTTAGCATGGCTATTGCTGTCCCTACATAGTTGGGGCATGGCTATCACTGCCCCTACACAGTTGGGGCATGGCTATCACTGCCCTACACAGTTAGCATGGCTATCACTGCCCCTACATAGTTAGCATGGCTATCACTGCCCCTACACAGTTAGCATGGCTATCACTGCCCCTACAGAATTAGCATGGCTATCACTGCCCCTACAGAATTAGCATGGCTATCACTGCCCCTACATAGTTAGCATGGCTATCACTGCCCCTACACAGTTAGCATGGCTATCACTGCCCCTACAGAATTAGCATGGCTATCACTGCCCCTACAGAATTAGCATGGCTATCACTGCCCCTACATAGTTAGCATGGCTATCACTGCCCCTACACAGTTAGGGACTAATTTCCCACTGGGATCAGCTTCATAGTCCTGGTAGGACACCTCTTTGATTTGATTTATTTTGCTCAGGCTACTCGTCACCTACAACCCGCTAAATGTTGAAACGCCAATAATATTGCCATTACTATTAATATGTAGTAGTAATTTTACACATTCAGTAATAAAATGTCACAGGGGACAGTATGGGAGGATTTTTAAGATTTTTTCAAGAAGGAGAATGCCATCCCCCCTCAGCCCCCCTCAACTCGAGTACTGAAGACCACAGGTCGGATTCGAACCCGGGTCGGCTGCGTTGAGGACTAAGGTTAAAGAATCCTTTAAAAAAATGTCCTGAATGCAGATTATGATCTGGTCATCACAAAAATGTAAGGGATTGTTCCTTGGCAGGTTCTTTAACTGATAAAACTTTCATTAAAATCTGTCCATTACTTTTCAACTTTTCCTGTACTCAGACAGACACAAAACCTCTCCTAAAAACATAACCTATTTGTAGGAGGTAATTAGGACTACTGCAGCCTCTCCACATCAGGAGGGTAAAAACCTTTCCAACAGCCACACCTAGCTGTTGTTTCTGCTAAGCAGGCTTTCAAATGTTGCAGTGAAACACAGTTTAGAGTTTGCATGAGTTCATCCCAGAGCCCACATTACACATTCCCTTCTGCTTCATGGGAGGATTGCTCCACATGAACAGATTCTAAAGGGAAACCGTACAGGACAGAAATGTTTTCTACCGTAAATGCAAAGAATGGTCTGAATTCGAGATTTTCTGTCTGGGTCTTTCTAAAGGGATCCAGATGTGAGACGTTTCAGTTTTTTTTATCATCAAGGTCATGCAAAAACATGCTGCATTTTTTCTCTATAGTTTAGGGTCTAAACATCTAAGCTGGACTCAGATCATGCATGGAGTGAATTTTATATGTTATCCAGTGTGTCCATTATAACTGAAATTTGAAAAACATCCAATCTAGACACAAAACTTTGAAACACTTTTTAATCGTTGAAAGTAACTTTGCCTTTTCTGAAATTTCGGGTGGGGGGGGGTTCAAATTAATTTTTGATATTTCTTTGTCAAATTTTCATTTCTGTATCTACTTTTTAAAATATTTTATATTTTTGGTTTTTTAAGATCACATTCTCTCAACTTTCAACGCCCAATAGAAACGTTCACCATTGACCAATCGAAAATGTTGTTACTAACGCCCACACAGACCAATAGAAATGTCTTCAATTTTTAAAAGAAAATGGGAAAAGAATGCAATTTGTAAAATTTATTCTGTAAATGAGAAATCAAGATATTCAAAAACAGAAAATCCTTAAAAAAGAGAGAAAAAAAAAAAGAAAAACAGAACAAAATCAGAGAAAACACCAAAGTTACTCTCAAAACTTTCTTTTATTAAAATATTTTTCAAGGTTTCATTTCTGGATTAAATCTGTTACAAATGTATAATTACAAAACATGCTCTTTGCTTGCAGGAATAATGGAACAAAATTCCCTCCATACTCATGATGCTGAAGCACCAACCTGTGATTCTGGACCTGGATTTTCTTAAAGAAACAGAATCAAAATGTGCAGCAATGTTATTCTCTGTCTCCAGGAAAAACAGCAGAGGCTGACGGAGGACCAGCTGGCTGTAAACGACACCCTGGAGACGAGCAGAGTTTTCATCTCTGAAGCTGAGAGGACCGTGGCTGAGGTGGACGCTTTGACACAGGTGAGTGGGAACCGTTAGATCTATATATTCTGGAGGAATGGGCCAAAATGTCATCAGCCTGGAAGAGAATTAGACCCAAGTCATAAAGTCTGACACACACTTCTAACAAATCTAATGTTTTATGGTGGCAGTGCACCCTGATGCAGGAGTTTGCGCTGCAGTTGAAGGGTTGTCAGTGTGAGCCCTGGCTCTGGCTTTCAGTGTCTTTGTGTCCTTGGGCAAGACACGTCACCTGCATTTGCCTTCTGATGGTGGTCAGATGGTGGCGCCAGTGTACAGCAGCCCGGCTTCTGTCAGTGAGCCCCAGGGGCAGCTGTGGCTATGATATACACTATATTGCCAAAAGTATTTGCTCACCTGCCTTGACTCACATATGAGCTTAAGTGACATCCCGTTCCTAATCCATAGGGTTCAATATGACGTCGGTCCACCCTTTGCAGCTAGAACAGCTTCAACTCTTTCTGGGAAGGCTGTCCACAAGGTTTAGGAGTGTGTTTATGGGGAATTTTGACCATTCTTCCAGAAGCGCATTTGTGAGGTCGCGACACTGATGTTGGACGCGATAGGCCTGGCTCTCAGTCTCCGCTCTAATTCATCCCAAAGGTGTTCTATCGGGTTGAGGTCAGGACTCTGTGCACGAGCCAGTCAAGTTCATCCACACCAGACTCTGTCATCCATGTCTTTATGGACCTTGCTTTGTGCACTGGTGCACAGTCATGTTGGAAGAGGAAGGGGCCAGCTCCAAACTGTTCCCACAAAGTTGGGAGCATGGAATTGTCCAAAATGTCTTGGTATGCTGAAGCATTCAGAGTTCCTTTCACTGGAACTAAGGGGCCAAGCCCAGCTCCTGAAAAACAACCCCACACCATAATCCCCCTCCACCAAACTTTACACTTGGCACAATGCAGTCAGACAAGTACCGTTTCTCCTGGCAACCGCCAAACCCAGACCAATCCATCAGATTGCCAGATGGAGAAGCGCGATTCGTCACTCCAGAGAACGCGTCTCCACTGCTCTAGAGTCCAGTGGCGTGCTTTACACCACCGCATCCGGCGCTTTGCATTGCACTTGGTGATGTATGGCTTGGATGCAGCTGCAAATCGACTTCATGGAAACCCATTCCATGAAGCTCTCTGCGCACGCACTGTTCTTGAAGGCTAATCAACTGAAGGCCACATGAAGTTTGGAGGTCTGTAGTGATTGACTCTGCAGAAAGTTGGCGACCTCTTCGGAGCACTAGCCGCGTCAGCATCCGCTGACCCGGCTCCGTCAGTTTACGTGGCCTACCACTTCGTGGCTGAGGCAGCTGTGAAATTTCCCAAACACTTCCATTTTCTTATAATACAGCTGACAGTTGACTGTGGAATATTTAGGAGCGAAGAAAATTTCGCGACTGGATTTGTTGCACAGGTGGCATCTATCACAGTTCCGCTGGAATTTACACTGAGCTCCTGAGAGCGACCCATTCTTTTCACAAATGTTTGTAAAAACAGTCTGCATGCCTAAGTGCTTGAATTTATACACCTGTGGCCATGGAAGTGATTGGAACACCTGATTCCAATAATTTGGGTGGGTGAGCAAATACTTTTGGCAATATAGTGTAGCTCACCACCACCATAAGTGTATTGATACATGAATGGGGTTTTATTTTTATTCCAAGTCATTTTTTCACTATGTCATTCATTCATTTTATAAAAATCTTACTTTGTTAAATAAATATTTAGTTTGGAGCTACATATTTAGTTTGCAAAATATTTTGTTTGTTAAATAAACATTTAGCTCCAAATTAAATATTTATTTAACAAACGAAATATTTTGCTCTCACCAAGCTAGCGAATAAATATTTAATTCGGAGCTAACTATTTAGTTAACAAATGTAACATTTAATTTGCAAACTAAAAATGTAGTTTGGAGCTAAATATTTATTTAACAAACTAAATATTTAGTTTGGAGCTAAATATTTATTTAACCGACTTAATATTTAATTTGCAAACTAAATGATTAGTTTGAAGCTAAATATTTATTAAAAATCTAAATATTTATTTGCAAACTAAATATTTAGTTTAGAGGTAAATATTTATTTAACCAACTTAACATTTAATTTGAAGCTTAATATTTATTTAAAAAACTAAATATTTAACTTGGAGCTAAATATTTAATTTGCAAACTAAATATTTAGTTTTGAGCTAAATATTTAGTTTGGCAAATTAAATATTTAGCTCCAAGCTAAACATTTAGTTTGCAATTTAAATGTTTAGCTCCAAGCTAAATATTTATTTGACAAACGAAATATTTTGCTAGCACCAAGCTAGCGAATAAATATTTAATTTGGAGCTAACTATTTAGTTAACAAATGTAACATTTAATTTGCAAACTAAAAATCTAGTTTGGAGCTAAATATTTATTTAACAAACTAAATATTTAGTTTGGAGCTAAATATTTATTTAACCGACTTAATATTTAATTTGCAAACTAAATGATTAGTTTGAAGCTAAATATTTATTAAAAATCTAAATATTTATTTGCAAACTAAATATTTAGTTTGAAGCTAAATATTTATTTAACCAACTTAACATTTAATTTGAAGCTTAATATTTATTTAAAAAAACTAAATATTTAATTTGGAGCTAAATATTTAATTTGCAAACTAAATATTTAGCTTGGAGCTAAATATTTAGTTTGCAAATTAAATATTTAGCTCCAAGCCAAATATTTATTTGACAAAAACGAAATATTTTGCTAGCACCAAGCTAGCGAGAATAAATATTTAATTTGGAGCTAACTATTTAGTTAACAAATGTAACATTTAATTTGCAAACTAAAAATCTAGTTTGGAGCTAAATATTTATTTAACCGACTTAATATTTAATTTGCAAACTAAATGATTAGTTTGAAGCTAAATATTTATTAAAAATCTAAATATTTATTTGCAAACTAAATACTTAGTTTGAAGCTAAATATTTATTTAACCAACTTAACATTTAATTTGAAGCTTAATATTTATTTAAAAAAACTAAATATTTAATTTGGAGCTAAATATTTAATTTGCAAACTAAATATTTAGCTTGGAGCTAAATATTTAGTTTGCAAATTAAATATTTAGCTCCAAGCTTAATATTTATTTGACAAAGTAAGGTATTTTATAAATGAATGAATGACAGTGAAAAAATGAATAGGAAAAAAATAAACCCCTTATGTTTTTCTTAAAGCACGCCAAAAAGTCATAATTATTGCTTCTAATTTTTGACTGCTTAAGTTTAGAAACGACGCCCCTTAGTAATATTGTTCATCTTAGAAACCGTTTTTTTCTATGGAAGTTTGTGGTTTTTGCTGCATGTTTGTGTTTACTGTATATCTGCATGGTCCATGTGCAGAGTGTGAGAGGATACCACGCCGAGATAGACGGCGCCGATCAGAGGCTGACAGAGAAGATGGAGCGTCTCTCGCTGGCGGACAGAGATCTGGTTCAGAGGGCGGACGATCATGCTGCTGAGCTGGAGACACAAGCCAATGAGCTGGAGGAGTGAGAAACTTCAATGAGTCCAAATAAATGACTTTTTCTGGGGTTTTGATTTTAAACAGAGCAGATAAAGACAATGGGGGTGGATTGTTGTTTTTTCCACCCTTATTATTAAATCATTTAATTAGCTTAAAATGTGATTGTTGAATTTCGTCCATGTCTCCTGCAGGGATCTGAAAGAAAGCGATGCCAATGGCTTCGTTCAGAGAGCGATAAGCGCCGCCAATGTTTACAACAACATAGTGAAATATATCGATGATGCCAACATCACTTCACTCACTACGCTCAACTCATCTCAGAGAGCAGAAGATGTACGACTGAGTGACACAAACCAGCATTCGCCTTCCAGGTTATTTCACATCCAGGCACCAGCGTGACTTTTGTGCTATTTGTGTTTAAGGCCATCGGTGGGATTAAAACCCAGCTTGATTACCTGGTGACACAGAGTGAAAATACCTTCCTGAAATCTGTTTCATTACGATCTGAACAGCATGGTAAGGAAAGTCCTCAATCGCCTTTACGTGATGCTGTCCAGTGTGCTGCTGATTCTCAGTATGTCACCCTGTCACAGATGTGCTGACTCAAGTGGCCGACGGTGTGGCATACATTGAGGAAACCCGGCTTGCTAATAAGAACATTCAGGAAAAACTGGAAGAGGTGGCGAAAGACATCAGGGTCATTCAGAAGGGTAAGAAGGGCTGAATCCCAAACCGTCCATCCATCCATTATCTGACACCTTGTAGGGCTGGACAATATAGAAAAAAGCTTATCGATAAAAAAAAAAATGCATATTGATCGATATAGATAATTATTGAAAAGATTTGAAACCATATTTTATGTGCAGCTCTGCCTGGACTTTTTATAATATTGCTAAATGATTTAATTTTAATAAAAACACAAACACAGACTTCCAATTAAATCTTTATTTAACCAACTTTTTAACCATAACAGAATTGTTTTAAAGAAAAATAACTTAAGAGACCTGAGTTATGTTATTAAATACTGACAAAGAATAAACTAAAGTGACCAGAAAAGTGACCAAAATAAATATAACTAATAAATAAGTGCCCCCCCTACGCCGCCGCCCCCATTCTTCTAAGCTGAACCTGGTTCAGCTTAGTTTCCTACTTTAACCTGAGTTATAACTTTGAAGTTAGAATTGTTAGAACTACGTGGGAAACTGCCCAGAACTGAAAATATATATATATATATTTTCCGAAATTCCGAAGATTCCTCAGAGGAGAGCTCCTGCGTACTCCTGCGGGGTGTGGCGGTTGAGATGATAAAAAAAAAAAAAGTTGGTTGTGTTATCAGACTTCGTTTTCACTGGTTCCAGAACACATTTTCCAGATGACTGTGGTTTGTTTTGGTCCGACTTGCCATGACCGAAATACTGCCAGACTGGCGAACTACAAAACCCTTCTTTGGAACAATTTCCTCCGCCTCTCCCTTGCTGCACAGCTTCATGTGCTCTGTGTTGTGGTTTGAGAGGGCGGCGCTTTGGCGCGGCGTGCCTGGGTCCTTGATTGTGATTGGTTGGGAGGAAGCAGTGACTAGCATAAACCTACATGCTAGGCTACAATGAGAAGGAAGGAAAACTGCGTTTCTTTTTTATCGAACTTTTATCGACTCTCTTTTTTTCTATTGCGCCACACATCTATCGTCGATATATATCGTTATTGAATTATCGCCGAGCCCCTAACACCTTGTCCCAATTGGGGTTGCGTGAGGGTGCTGGTGCCTATCTTCAGCTGTCAATGGGCTCACATTCCGCACCTAAGGACAATTTAGAGAAGCCAATTAACCTAACAGTCATGTTTTTGGACTGTGTGGGAGGAAGCGGAGTACCCTGAGAGAACCCACGCATGCTTAGGGAGAACATGCAAACTCCATGCAGAAAGACCCCAGGCCAGGAATTGATCCCAGTGCTATCCACTGCGCCACAATTAACCCAGATACATAGTTAGGGACTAATTTCCCACTGGGATCAGCTTCATAGTCATGGCAGAACACTTCTTTAATTTGATTGATTTTGCTCAGGCTACTCATAAAGGGCGGATAATACATCAAATGTCGCTTGGGTCTGGTCACAAACCAGTTTTGCTGGTATTCTTCTTCACCGTCGGTCTGGAATTTCTAGGGACGCACAGCACTTTCCCGACAAAGCATAAAGGGGAGCCTATTCGAGAACTCGCTAGAACATCGGCGGATGGTCAAGAGAACTTTGGCGGAGCCGGCGGGACTGTTTATTTTCCAAAACAACAATGGTGCGTCTGCAAGATATCACGGTCACGGAGGTGGATCTAGAATTGCCTGACATCGAAGAGGAACAGGGTCTGTTAATGGAGTTGGCAAAAAGACCGATTAACCTTTCGTCGTATTTGTCCGTTGTAGTTGTTCATCGGTTTTTAAAAATGGCGCGCCCCAGCACCAAATCAAGAAGGACGACCACACAGACAGCCGGAAAGGGATACCAAGAACCCATCACAGCTGCTTTTTGTCAACTGTCCGATGCGTTGTCAGGATTTTTTTGATGTGCGCGACGACGGTTGCAGAACCTGTGTGTGGGCGTGTGGGCGTGTGGTCGCTCACAGAGACAGATTTGTCGGTTGCAGAGGCTATGTGTTGGGTTCAAATAATAATGATAATGTAGGTTAGTAAAAGAGAAACTGAGTCCACACAGGAAAGAGATTCAAACAACTCCTGCAGGAGTGGAAAAAGACCAACCCAACTTCCAGCTCTTTCCTCCGACCCCCTCCTGCAGTCCGTCTTTTATTAACAGAACATAACACATGGTTACAAAACAGTATTCTTCTGACAGAACAATTGATCGGTTCATAATACAGGATGCTCCTTCGACTGAATCACAAGACAAAGTGTCAAATGTTTCATAAGCACACACACACACATTAATTTTATAATTATCATTGAATAAACCTAACACTATGCATCACAAGCAGAAATTGGCCTTAAGCCCTCAGCCCGCCAAATGTTGAAAGGTCAATATTTTTGCCATTACTAGTAGAAATTTTACACTTTCAGTAATAAAATGTCACGGGTGATGGTATCGGGGGTGGTTATTAAAGAAAGGGGATGATTTTAAAGATTTTTTTTTAAGAAAGGACAGCCATCCCCCTCATCCCCCTCAACTTGAGTACTGCTTATTAGGTAAAACATGTCACAGCTGCAAGTTACCTCTTACTCTGCCTTTATCCAGTTATCCTGCCTGTAGTTCCGCTTATCTTTCCCATTAATCTGCAACCATTTGCAGACAGAACCCCCCAGCGCCTGAACTTCTCCTTGGAGGTGGCAGAGGAGACTCTCAACCGCTCCACAGAAGTCCTGAAGACCATCACTCCCATCAGCGAACGAGTGCAGCAGTGGTCTCAAAACATGAGAAACAGCGAGTACTCTACAGCTGCATATGAAAAGGCCGTTTTGTCTGCTGGAGAAGCAGGTAAAAAGTTATTTGATAGTATTAATAAAAATCCCTTTACTTTGTACTTCTGCATCTAACCGATCTATCAGAGTAGCAAACATGGAGCATCCTGGGGGTAAGGGTCCTGCTCAGAGAGTTTACAACTAGCAACCCTTTTGGCTTCTTTTGTATACTGTATACTCTGCTTTATGTTACATGCAGGGTGACCATATCACTGCCAGATATGACCTTATTAGGGAACTTTGTGGGTGGGGTGTGTTTGCATCCTGACAGGGTGTTGCTTGAGTATAAAAATGGGGGAAATCTTTTGCTCGGGGCCAAATTTTGGGTCCAGAACTAAGACTGTGGCTCCAGAGCTGAGGTAAATAGATTTCTGTATTGTGTTCTGATTATCAATGAATTTGTTAGTCTTAAATGTAATAATTTTATAATAATAATAATTGAACTTTATTGATCTCACATTGGAGAAATTCACGCTCTGCATTTAACCCATCCCTTTGGGGAGCAGTGGGCTGCCATTGTGCAGCGCCCAGGGAGCAGTGTGGGGTTAAAGGTCTTAGCTCAGAGACCCAGAGTGTCAGTCTGTGGGAGTGGGGTTCAAACTCAGAACCTCAGGATTCCAAGCTCTATGCCCTAACCACTAGGCCGTCACTCCCCTATTAGTAGTGAAAGATGTTATTGTGAGGTAATTTCTTCACAAATAAAGGACTAGTTCCCACAAACGTCGTTGTGGTGAGGATATTTATGCTGCACATGCATCCCATGGTTCCTCTGTCTGTTGCAGTGGAGAACCTGAACGTGCTCGTCCCTGAGTTGCTCGACAAGCTGAAGGTGGTTGAAGAGAAGAAGCCTGTCAACAACGTGACCACTAACATCATGAGGATCAGAGAACTCATTGCACAAGCCAGGAGCGTGGCCAAGAAAGTCAGTTCACTGCCTTTGTGTTTGATTATATACCGCTTCACAGTAACAGTGGAGTACATCATTATAAACTGCATAAAACAAGACTATTTACTAACCTTTTTTTCATTATTCATTGACTTTTATTTAGTCAGGACGTCGCACTGAGATATAATCTATTTTAAAGAGGAGGCCTGTCTGAGTTAGCAGCAATAAAAATAACCAATCACAACACCAACCTGCCCGCCCCCAAAGTCATTATTACTTTTGTGAATCCAGTTTCAGCAGTGGCGGTGCTAGACCAAATGTAGCAGGGGGCCGGGAGGGGGCCAACGAGTTTTCATGGGGGCACAGAAAAACATGAAATAAAATAACACGGCAAGGGATTCAAATATATTAAGAGAGCTGCATGAAGTGAAATTTCTATTCAATTAGGTTTAATTGAAATGTATTACGTCAATATACATTCATTATTCAGTTAATTTACATATTTTTGACTTAAAGTCGTAGGGAAACGGCTGTTCCAACCATTGCATCTTTTAACCTTCTGATCCAGGATAATTACACTGTTCTAACTTTACGCTGTTGAATTAAATAACCTGCAGACTGTCCAATGTTGTTCTGGGTGTAAGTTAGGACAACAAATAAAAGTGTTTGACTACGATTTGATCCAAATCGTAGTCCACCTTCTGTCCACCTTTACCTATCCTTCTGTTATCTTTGTTTGTTTTCCTCAAACACATTTTAAATCCTTGTGGCCTCAGGTTCAGGTTTCTGTGAAGTTTAATGGACAGTCTTCAGTGGAGGTTCAGCCACCCAGCAACCTGGAGGAGCTGAAGACGTCGACATCCATCAGCCTGTTCATGAGGGTGGACCCAGACAAAGACCCCATAGAGGACCGCTTCATCCTGTATCTGGGGGACAGAAATGTAAGAAATCCACATGGATTCAGTTTTGCTGCTCAGGGTCATCAGTAGTATGAAAAAAGTTGTTAACTTTGATTCAGATCCAGGGAATATGGCAAAAATAAAAAGCAAAGCAGCAGCTAGCAGTCGTGGAAATTTAGTTGTAATCTTGGCAGTTAGGGTGAAAAAGTTTGGACCTTCTTACTGGTTTCCAGGAAACGCAGCAGACAGATGTTCAGCTGTGTTCATTCAAAGCCGGACTTCATCTATTCCTCTCCAGAAATCCTCTAATGCTCTCTCAGGGGCTCAGAAATATTGAGAAAACATGTATAGAATTCTTTTCCAATCATAATAACATATTATTATTCGTTATTATGAAATATAACTTGTTTTAACACATAATTATGAAATCAAATTGATATATAAAACAGGTTTTAAAACTTAACTTTAAGACTTTTTTTCTGTCTAACTGAAAACCTCAGCGTAGAAATGAACGGAATAAACGATCCATTTTTAAAGGTATATTTAAAATATTGATTTTTTATATATTGATAGCAATGAAATATGCTGTTACACACTTTAAATAAAATAATTACCCTTTTAAAGGTGTTTAATTTCAGTGCTTTTAACATTACTTTAGAAAAAAGTAACTAGTTATAGGTACTAGTTACTTGAGTTAGTGCTGTTAGTTACTGCACAATTACAGTAAAATGAAAGCAAATTAAATGTTTTAGAATTTTATAGTTTTGCAACCTGAGAGCCTTTAACCTGTTATAAAATAGGTATGAAGATGTAAAATAATGTTTTTTCAAGTAACTGTGGAGTTAGGAAGCTGAGGCAGAGGCAGTTTTAGCAAAAACAGAGATTTATTATGCGTCCGTAGACGGAGAGACAGAGCTCTTACTGGGGTAAGCCCAGCACACACATTTATACTGTACAAATCCCAATACACTCTCTCTCCCTGGAAACTATCCCATCCCTGCATAATATCTCTCGCCGGCCAGATAAACATTTCACAACAGCTGTCTTCTGTTCACGGCAGGAAGGAGCCTTAAGCACCTTGGATTGCATGTTATCTATATTTCACCTTCTTCCAGAGTAAGGAGGCACCTGCTTTCTGTCACCCCTACCTTAAACATTACAGCATAGAGGCTGGTACAAGATTTCTCAAAACTCACTCCTATTAGGAAAAGAAAAGGCACAATCGAAATATTTCATCTTACAAATAGGCTGAGGAGAAACATGCTTACACACAACTTAAATAAAATAGAATATGCTTTGCAATAGAAATAAACAGGGGTTATACTATTCCAGGAAAAAAGCAACAGCAGCAATATAATCCCACTGTTTGTGTGGAAAAAAAACAAAACATAGTGAGAACAGTGAGAAAGTAAATAACATGCTTCGACTAAAGGCAGCAGCTGTCAGTCGGTGATTAGATTAGAGACAGAATAGAATAGAAACTCCCTCTATTGTCCTACAGTGGGGAAGCTCAGGGTTTTACAGCAAAAAGGTTTATAGAAAAATGGTCACATAAATGTGGACCTTAGAAAATTGTATAAGAATAACATAATAGTGAAGAGTTAAAAAATAAACAAATTAAATACTGTAAAGTGTTTAAACAAAGGTGGATACTAATATTATTGACACGGTGGGGTGGTGTCATGATGGGTACTAGATTCTAGCCCAAATGCAAAACACCAAGGAGACGGATGAAAAAGTTAACAGTTTATTTGAGGAACCACAGGCAGGGATCAGATGCAGGAAACAGATCAGGGGCTGGTCACACGGGGGTTTTCTGTTCAGTAGTTCAGGCTGAGCGTCTGAGGGAGGGTACCGGTTGGATCCAGAGACTGAGGGTTCAGCAGAGAGCTTAGCACCGGCACAGCTTGGCTTCAGACTTGTGAGGTTCAGACCTTGAGTAGATCTCCAAGTTCTCTCCTGAGAACTGACAGACAGATGCAGACGGTAGATCTTCAGGTTTGGCTTATCAGAGCAGGCAGGCTGGTTTCCAAACATGAGCTCCACCAGAGCTCCAGGTTTCAGTCAGGATCTTCCTAGAAGAACAGAGAGGACAAAACTGATCAGGATCAGGTTCAAGGTTTCAGTAGAGTCAGAGAGTCAGGCAGACTGGTTGGGTCAGGTTGGCTACCGTGACTTATTCAACACTCTGGCACTGAAGAGAAGTCAAGCCTCTGCTTATATAGTTGGTCTCCTGATGGGATGATCAGCCTCAGGTGTGCAGGTGGCTTAAGCTCAGGAGACCCAGGGCACCCTCTGGAGAAAGGTGACAGATCTCCAGATCCCAACAGGTGGAGGTTTGACAGGACCCAAATGCAGACACTGAAGCTGAAGTGGTTTCTTACTAGTGATGTTATGAGATGAGCCGAGGCTTCAAGGCGTGTGTCGAGTTATGGGTGGGGGTGCTTCTCAGGCGTGATTCATTTAGAGGAGGGGCCAAAATTGATGACGTCCGAGGCCTCGCTACGCGTGATACCACGTGACCGCTTCGCGTAAGTGGTTCGGGAAGCGCAAGAATTTTGACAGGCATCTAAACAGTCTCAGTGTTCAGTCAAGATGTGGGAGATTGGAGGAGAGCTGCTGTCAGCTGGATAAAGTTTGGGTAGATTCTAAGAATAAATTGGTTGTCTTTCCAATCAATCTAGTTGCTTAAAGCTAATTTGGTTAGAATAAACAATGTAATGATCAATATCTGAGCAAACCACCAGACAAAGCCAGTGTTAATACGTCAGGTTTAAGAAGTATTTTCTCCCAGATCAGACTATCTACAGGAGTGGCATCCTCTGTAAGAGGCAGACTCTCACCCTAGAGGTTGGGTAAAGACCTGTCTTTCTCTTTTGAAAATTGCGATTACACTTAATTGTTTTGGCTGATGAGACTAATTTGCATTGTTTTGCCCGAGTAAAAATATAGATTGGGTAAATTAGGTTGGCTTAGCCAAAAGATTGGTTGAACATAACTTCCAACCTGATTAAAACCAAAAAACATGGAAAAACTATCATGTTTGAATAAAAATGACACCTTTCATTTTGTTCATCATTGCCCAATTTGAATTTGCTAAACACTTTCACTGTCTGCTTGAGTTTATTTCACTAAAATGGCAGAGCTGAAAAACGGTGCACCTTAAATGATTGTTGAAAAAAAACATATTTTGCTAATTTAAAAAAAAACTTACAAAAAAGATTTTTGTGCTTACACCAACCGTGTAACAATTTCAAAGGGAACTTAAATGGGAAAAAAAGAAAAACAATTGCAAAAGAAATTCACAGATTTTTATTACAAACTGTGGTTCTGCTGTCCACCAGTAGGTGGCAGACATGTTCACACGCACGAAGCCTCATGAACTGTGGGGATGCGTTGAAGCAATTTGGCAAATAGTGGTTCAATGCCTCATGAGGCTTCATCTCACACCATCACTACTTCTTACTATATTTAATTAACCAAAGGGGTAACAGAAGCACAAATCCAAAAGCATAAATGCACAAAATCCCAAAATACTGAAAAAAAGGCCGACAAACCAGCAAAAGAGTGACTGAACAGGAGGCTAAAATATGGGAGACAGAAACAAAGACCAGGCTAATTAGCAGATTGGGAGCAGGTGTGAACAGAGGAGACAAGAAGGGAGCTGAGAGAAAGGAGACTGACACAAGAGGGCAAACAACAAGAAATATCTAAGAACTCAAATACAATCAAAAATAACTAGAACACAAAAATGGAAATTAAGACCAATGAAAACTCATATATATTTTAAACAAAACCATAATCATGACAATTATAATATTAGATGCTTCTAACCAATGTATACAAAGTAGTTCTGCAACGTCTTTCCCATCAGTCTAAGTGCGGAACATCCGCTCACTTTACGGCTCCTCAGGCGTAATCTCTCTGCTGCCTCTCCTCGCAGCAGAGAGAGACATGAAACGTGGCTTTAATTGATCCAGCTGAAGTAATGAAACTGGAGGAGAATGATTTGTGTCTGTTTCTGCTTTCAGGGCAAGAAGGACTACATGGGCCTGGCCATCAAGAACGACAAGCTGGTGTTTGTCTACAACCTGGGACGTGACGATGTTGAAATCCCGCTGTCCTCCAAGCCTGTCAGTCAGTGGCCGGCTGTCTTTAACTATATCAAAATAGAAAGGTAAACCAGCTGCCAGAGCAAACACAGAACACCTGGAACAAAGTCTGTTGATCATTGATAAAATAATCTGATCAATTTAGCTATTGATCAATAAGAAATGTTGCTGCCAACGTCCAGCAGACCAATAGAAATGCATCTTTATGGCTCGCTTTAGAGGAAAGCTTGCCCCCAGATTTGAAGAGAATGTAATTCTGAAAACACAATTTGAAAAAGCAGCAATTCGCTATGCTGCCACCACCGTGCTTCTGTGTAGGGATGGTATCGGCCCGGTAATGGGCTGCTTAGCATTCACTCTTATTAGTTCAGTCTCTGTCTCATCAGAACAGATAGTATTTTTCCTCATGGTCTGAGAGTCCTTCAGGAGCCATTTGTTGAACTCCAGACCGGCTGCCCTCTGCCTTCTGTTCCAGAGGGGGTCCATCTAACCACTCTGCCATAAGGCCTGATTAGTAGATTACTGCAGAGATTCTTTGTTGCATAAGGAAAAAAGGAGCCACTGTGACAGCAGAAAGCTTTAAGTTACTGAATGTTTCAGTGCTTATTTAAAATGACAGTATAGCTTAAGGGACCCAGTTCATTACGTCTCTGTTCAATTCAATAAAACATCATTATTATGAGGTAGAACGTTCACATAGGCTCCCTGTGTGTCAGAAAGGCTGGTCTTAAGGCCACATGCGCCTTGCAAAACAGTGGAAAAGCAGATTCTGAATCATGTGCATTAGATTTAGGCTCATTTATGTTTTTGTTTCTGCAGGCTGGGACGACATGGAAAAATCTACCTGACTATTCCCAGTCAGGGCTCCACAGATGAGCAGAAATTCATCCAGAAAGGCAACGCTCCCATCACCGACTCCCTGTTCGACATCGACCCCAAGAATGTGGCGTTCTTCATCGGAGGTGCCCCCCCAGACGTCAAGGTAACGATTTTGACAAAGTTGCTTAATTTTCCAAACCCCCCCACCCAACCAATCTTTTTGTAGTGAAGAGCAAAGAAGCATTTCTATTGGTCTGCATGGAAATTAGCGAAAACATTTCATTGGTTAAAAGCTAGTGTTTGTATTTGGGTTAAAGGGAAGGGAATATAATTTGTGAAAAGTAAATAATGCAGTTTGTAAAACTCTATCTGAAAAACTAGGAAATTAGGAATAAAACTGAAAAATATAAAATCTTGAAAGAAAATAGATTTTAAAAATTTTAAAAAATTAATTACGAGAATAAATGCGTAAGTTTTCTACTTAAAGTTTAATTTCTGGATTGCAGTATGGCACTATTCAAATTTCAGTTTAAAAAACATGCTTTCTCAAAAGTCCATTTACAAAATATATTAAAAATTTTGCTTGCGACAGTAATGGAACAAAATTCACACGAAAAAATGGTGCTAAAAATGCTGTTCTCATTCATTTTATTTCTTTTCTGAACCAGCTGCCTCCTCCTCTGACTCTCGCTCCTTTCGTGGGCTGCATCGAGTTGGCTTCTATCAACAACGATGTCATCAGTCTGTACAACTTTAAAGAGACTCACCTAAAAAATGTCTCACCTCCTTGTCCCAGGTACATATCAGCATTATCTAAACACTCACGTCTTTACCTTTTACCACACATTGTCTTGCTTCATTGGTTGAAAAGAGAATGACATCTGAAATATGATGAGCATCTCTGTATTTAGCTCAGTCAACACTCCATACTGTAGATCCATGTTCTATAGATCCATCTGCGGGTCTTGGCTTCTACATGCAGGGTCATATATGGGGCAGTTTGCTCCCTTAGATAGAGCCACACAGATTCCTTAATAAATGAAAAGTAGATTCTGGCTCTGGAGTCTTTAGGATCTGAAGACAATTGCAGAGAGAGATTCACATGATTAATTAAATTTGATTCAGTTTATTTCTATAGCGCCAATTCACAACACATGTCATCTCAAGGCACTTTACAGTTCACCAGATCATCCAGTCCACCCAATCAAAGTTTTCTATCTAAGAAAAAACTGTTGATTGCATCAACTCATTCTCTCAAAGGCAAACGCTCACACTAAGCATGCTTGTAGCAACAGTGTAGAACTGCCTTTAAACAGGAAGAAACCTCCAGCAGAACCAGGCTCAGTGTGAGCGGCCATCTGCTGAGGCTGACTGGGGTTCAATGTTAGTTTAGGTGAACTCACTGGGCAAACTGCAAGAAACAGGATAAGCAGACAGAACCCAGCAGCATGACTAAAATGGAAGCAGGGACACAGTCATCAGAGAACTGGAAGCAGATACTGGAATTCATTCATGTTCCAACCTAAAGGTGACAAAACAAAAGCTGTTTTCAGCTTCTGACCTGAACTTTCTCCTCTGTTGTCAGGTACAAGCTGGCCTTCTCCCAGAGTCGCATCGCCAGCTACCTGTTTGACGGAACGGGCTATGCACTCATCAGTAACATCGAGAGAAGAGCGAAGTTTGGTCCCGTCATACGCTTTGATATTTCTGTGCGAACAGTCACAGACAACTGTGCCATTTTCCTCATGGTCAGCGGGGTAGGTCTGGAACCAAGATGGTGGAATGTGTTCTGTTTGCTTCCAGCTTAGAAAAGAAATTCTATAATTTGTGTTTTGTTAATTTTAATGAAAAAGCTCCAGATAGGACGTCTGGTTGTACATAGAAGGCCGTTGTAGCCACCATGTTGACTATTGCTCCTTACCTCTCAGGTTGGAGGATGTCGTGTGGTTCATGTTACTCTCTTCAATGGAGAGATGGTATCAGGGAGGAACTGTTATCTGCAGATGCATGAAGGCAAAAAAAAAAACAAGCCTTGCTGGAGCTTTTAGGAATAAACTTTGAACAAATTCAGACTTTAAAATCTGATGCAGATTTATTAGGGGTGATGAGTGTTCAGGCAGATTGTTTGTGACAGAGATATGAAAAGTTACGCAGTCATGGGTAGGTGAACCTTGGCAAACATTTACAGTAGGAACTATTCAAAATTTCCCCACTTTTGCTTGATGAGCCTGGTTCTTGGCTGGTCCTTGGCTGTCTCCGCGGCTGGCTCCTTGGCTGGTCCTCTGCTGGCCCCTGGCTGATCTCGGCTGAACTTTTTGCTGGTCCTGACTGGCTCCCTCGGCTGGTCCTCCGCCTGGCCCTTTGGCTGGCTATGCGGGGCTGGGTCCTCAGATGGCCTTGGCTGGCCCTCGCTGGCTCCTTGGCTGGCCGTGGGCTGGTCCTGACTGGTTCTTGGCTGGTCCTTATCTGGCCCTTGGCTGGCCATGGGCTGGTCCTCGGATGGCCCTTGGCTGATCCTCGGCTGAACTTTAGGATGGTCCTTGGCTGGTCCTCGGCTGAACTTTTGCTGGTCCTTGACTGGCCCTCGGCTGGTCCCTCGTCTGGGCTCCTTGGCTGGCCATGGGCTGGTCCTCAGATGGCTTTGGCTGGCTCCTGGCTGATCCCTGGCTGGCCGTGGGGCTGGTCCCTGACTGGTTCTTGGCTGGTCTCATCGCCTGGCCCTTGGCTGGCCAAGTGGCTGGTCCTTGACTGGTTCTGGCTGGTCCTTATCTGGCTCCTTGGCTGGCCTGGGCTGGTCTGGTCGGATGGTCCTTGGCTGGTCCTCGGCTGAACTTTTTGCTGGTCCTTGACTGGCCCTCGGCTGGTCTCGCCTGCCCTCTTGGCTGGCTATGGGCTGGTCCTCAGATGGCCCTTGGCTTGCCTCGGCTGGCCCTTGGCTGGCCGTGGGCTGGTCCTTGACATTGGTTCTGGCTGGTCACTTATCTCGGCCCTTGGCTGGCCATGGGCTGGTCCTCGGATGGCTCCTTGGCTGATCCTCTCGGCTGAATCTCTTTTGATGGTCCTTGGCTGGCCCCTCGGCTGAATCTCTTTTGCTGGTCCTGGCTTCCTCGGCTGGTCCTCGCTCTGGCCCTTGGCTGGCCATGGGCTGGTCCTCAGATGGCCTTCTTGGCTGGCCCCTCGGCCGCTCCTTGGCTGGCCGTGGGCTGGTCCCTGACTGTTCTGGCTGGTCCTTATCTGGCCCTTGGCTGGCCATGGGCTGGTCCTCGGATGGCCCTTGGCTGATCCTGCGGCTGAACTTTGGATGGTCCTTGGCTGGTCCCGGCTGAACTTTTGCTGGTCCTTGACTGGCCCTCGGCTGGTCCTCGTCTGGCCCTTGGCTGGCCATGGGCTGGTCCTCAGATGGCCCTTGGCTGGCCTCGGCTGGCTCCTTGGCTGGCCATGGGCTGGTCCTGACTGGTTCTTGGCTGGTCCTTATCTGGCTCCTTGGCTGGCCAGTGGGCTGGTCCTCGGATGGCCTTTTGGCTGGGATCCTCGCTGAACTTTGGGATGGTCCCTTGGCTGGTCCTCGGCTGAACTTTTTGCTGGTCCTTGACTGGCCCCTCGGGCTGGTCCTCGCTCTGGCCCTTGGCTGGCCATGGGCTGGTCCTCAGATGGCCCTTGGCTGGCCCTCGCCGCTCCTTGGCTGGCCCAGGGCTGGTCCTTGGCTGGTTCTGGCCCTCGTCTTTGGCTGGCCTTGGCTGGTCCTCCATGCCCTTGGCTGGTCCTCCGCTGAACTTTGGATGGTCCTTGGCTGAACTTTATGCTGGTCCCTTGGCTGGCCTCGGCTGGTCCTCGCCTGGCCCTTGGCTGGCCATGGCTGGTCTCAGATGGCTTTGGCTGGCCCTTGGCTGGCCATGGGCTGGTCTCTTGACTGGTTTTTGGCTGGTCCTATCACAGCTCCTTTGGCTGGCCAGTGGGCTGGTCCTCGGATGGCCCCTTGGCTGATCCCGGCTGAACTTTTGGATGGTCCTGTAGCTGGTCCTCGGCTGAACTTTTTTGCTGGTCCTTGACTGGCTCCTCGGCTGGTCTCTTCTCTCTGGCCTTCTTTGGCTGGGCCCTTGGCTGGTCCTCAGATGGCTCCTGGCTGGCTGGCCCTCGGCGCCCTTGGCTGGCCGTTGGCTTGCTCCTTGACTGGTTCTTGGCTGGTCCATCTGGCCCTTGGCTGGCCATGGGCTGGTCCTCGGATGGGCCCTTGGCTGATCCTCCGCTGAACTTTGGATGGTCCTTGGCTGGTCCTCGGCTGAACTTTTCTTATGCTGGTCCTTGACTGGCCCTCGGCTGGTCCTCGTCTGGCCCTTGGCTGGCCATGGGCTGGTCCTCAGATGGCCCTTGGCTGGCCCTCGGCTGGCCCTTGGCTGGCCATGGGCTGGTCCTTGACTGGTTCTTGGCTGGTCCTTATCTGGCCCTTGGCTGGCCATGGGCTGGTCTTCGGATGGCCCTTGGCTGATCCTCGGCTGAACTTTGGATGGTCCTTGGCTGGTCCTCGGCTGAACTTTTTGCTGGTCCTTGACTGGCCCTCGGCTGGTCCTCGTCTGGCTCCTTGGCTGGCCATGGGCTGGTCCTCAGATGGCCCTTGGCTGTCCCTCGCCGGCCCTTGGCTGGCCGTGGGCTGGTCCGTGGCTGGTTCTTGACTGGTCCTTAGCTGGTCCTTAACTGGCCCCTTGGCTGGTCTCTGGCTAGTCCCCAACAATTCCTTTTTAAACATTGATCTTTGAACAAAAATAGTCTTTTTGTCATTATTTGTGGACATCAGGATCTAAATTGAAGCGTCATGTCCTGGTCAGATCCTGTAATTCAGTGAAAGGGTGGAGTCAGAATAAAAAAAAAATGCACACCCAGGAGAAGACCAGTGGCTGGAAGTTTAGGGGATTTGGCTGAGAGTCACAGAGGTGTGCGCCGCCATATGGCTGGCATTTGACTGGGAAGGGCCATTTTGAATGGCAGCTAATGTAGCTGAGTTTCAACTCAGTTTGAAAATACCTTTTTCTAGTATTTTAGGGCAATCTGATGTTAGATTTAAGTCTCAGTAAGAGAGCCTGAAATCCTTATTTAAATAGTGATTAATTTTCATCAAACAAGAATATTCAAATTTGGAGTTAGGTTGTGTTTTTCTAGAAAAACCCTAAAGAATGTGTTTCTTTCTCTTTCCAGGAAAACTTTTTCCTCTTAGAAATAAAGAATGGTTTCCCGCGCCTAACCTACGACTTTGGCTTCAGTGATGGACCAAAGCTTCTGGACACCAATTTACCGAAATTTCAAATAAATGATGCAAAATATCATGAGGTAGATCAGCTTTTTGCTTCTTTTAACTGTTCCTGATCCAGACTTAAGGTTCAAAGTTTAACCGTTTTATTGTTCCAACAGGTGTCAGTGATCTACCATCAGTTAAAGAAAGTTATCCTGCTAGTGGACAAGGCTTTAGTTAAAACAGTGGAGAATCCCAGAACCTCGCTGCCTTTCTCAGAGATCTACATCGGGGGTGCCCCCTCCAGCTTGCTAAAATCCAGGTGAGCTGGTAAAGATAACTGAAACCACGGAAACACCATTCATTGGGGAGTTACACATCTTTAGGTTGGCAAAGGAACACAGATCATTGATGTGTTTCGGCACAGGGTGGAGCTGTCTGCTGTGGTTGGCCTGAAAGGCTGCGTCAAAGGATTCATGTTCCAGAAAAGAGATTTTAACCTGTTGGAGGAGCCTGGAACCATTGGTATTAGCAGCGGTTGCCCAGAGGAGTCTGTTGTAAGCACACAACTCACACACCTACATGAGCACATATATTTTAATTTTATGCACTTTACAGTTCATCAGATCATCCAGTCAGATTGATTTAAGGGTTCCCATCTAAGGAAAACCAGTTGATTTGCATGGGAATTCATTGACTGGAAGGCAATCCCTCACACTAAGCATGCTTGTAGCGGCAGTGGAGAGGAAAAACTCCACTGCCTCCAGCAGCAGGTGTGTTCGATTTTAAAGGCTGCATCCTCCAAGGACGCGGTCTATCTGGACTGGATCCTTCAAAGTTCATGAAAATAAGGAGACCAGAAAAGCTTTGACTGTGGATTCAAACAGGTCTAGCCTTCCGCAACTTTTACTGCCATACGCTCTGTCTCTTAGCAACTGTGAGAGTTGACACACAGAAAAAAGGAATGGAATACAGATTTTTTATTACCCGGTATTTATTTTTCTGTGCTTAGGTTATTAGGTGAACAAAGACTACACTCATGAGAATACCAGGATCATGAACAAATAAAAAGCACATGTAATGATATAAAAGGGATGGAAAGTTAATCTAACCAAACAGCAAAAAATACTTAGTTAAGAAAATTGTGCAAAATAGCAATTAAAGAATAAAACTCCTATCAGATTTATAGTCCCCACTACGGCCAGATATATTAGAATCTGTCCTTAAATTACAGCCAAACCCATTTACACAGTAACAGATGAAAACCTTTAGATAAATCAGAAACATTACTGCCACATATCTGACTCTATAACCATTTAAATATCAATTTTCATTAATTTCATAGAAAACTATTCACATACTTTTTACCTACCATATTAAACCGCACTTCCAATATTCACCACCACTGTTCGGCACCAAGTACGTTTTTCCGAGCAGCTGGCTTGCTTGGACTCGCAATGAATCTGGGGATATCCAAGGCTACGTAGGATACAACAGACCCGTCCTTCAAAACGGGCAAAAAGAAGGCTGCATTTGTAGATGCTTAACGAAGAGTCTTGCAATCTCAACAGGCCTCTGTGTAATTGGCTGATGAATCTGAACTTCGGAGGACGCAGCCCCTGAATTCAAATTTAGCCATTATGAATCCCTGGCAGATAAAGACATAGATAAACATGTTCTAGCATGGCCCTTCAGACAGATGGAAAGATGTTGTTGTTTATTTTACTGTGAATGTCTTTCCAAATAGGGGCCTAGCTAATTGTTGTTGCCAATTTTTTACCTTTAGTGGTTAAAATAGACTTAAAGACATGTTGTGTTTTTTCTATGCTTGATAACTTTATCACTAGGGAAATGTTCAGGGCTCAACATATAAGAGGCGATGTCGCTCCTTCTCCACTCAGTTTCTGTGGAACTTGTGAAATCAGTGGAGTGAAAATATTAGCTGCAGTATGCAGCACTACTGCCATGCAGCAACACAGTCCTGTGTTTGAATTCCACAGTAGGGTCCTTCTACAATGAGGTTGAATGTT